>JAQGBX010001060.1:0-27886 GCA_034698745.1 Megaphyllum sjaelandicum
AATTGTTTTCCCGGTAGTTGGCGCTAGTGGTCGGTAATTTAATTTTTTAAATTATAATTACCAACGAATGCAAACCCATAGTATGGTTATGCCATTGTTTTGAAAACATGGAGCGCACGTCAGTGAAAACTGTATGCATCATGAAAACGTTCAGCACAATACTTGATCATCTTTCTATAAAAATACATGTTTTATTAAACAATATACAGTACCTGGATACATGTACATGTATATTTATGCATCGGTCAGACCGATTAGACGTCAGCATGAACAAGGTTTTTGACTACTCTATTGGTCATTTGGAGCTCGTTTTGGAGAATGGGATTTTCAATAAAAAAATGTAATTCTTAAATAACTAATCTATACACTGTATATCTAATATATAAAATGGAAAACGTGTGGTCGTGTTTGTGGGGATGGGCCGTTCAAAATGGTCGTGCGTGTGTTTTAGGGGCCATTCAAAAAGGACGTTTGTGTGTGATTTAGGGGTCGCTCAAAAAGGACGTGCATGTGGCTTAGGGGTCGTTTAAAAATGACGTGTGTGTGGCTTCGGGCTCAATAAAAAATGACGTTTGTGTGATTTAGGGGCCGTTCAAAAAAGGCGTGCGTGTGGTTTAGGGGCCATTCAAAAAGGACGTGCGTGTGACTTAAGGAGTCGTTCAAAAAGGTCGTGAGCCTGGTTTAGGGGTCAATCAAAAAGGACGTGCGTTTGGCTTAGGAGTCATTAAAAAAGGACGTGGGTGTGACTTAGTGGGTCATTCAAAAAAGACGTTTGTTTGACTTAGCGGTCATTCAAAAACGACGTGCATGT
Organism: Megaphyllum sjaelandicum; assembly: GCA_034698745.1. Lineage (NCBI taxonomy): Eukaryota > Metazoa > Arthropoda > Diplopoda > Julida > Julidae > Megaphyllum > Megaphyllum sjaelandicum. The sequence continues at coordinate 812 of JAQGBX010001060.1, forward strand.
GACGCCATTACCTAGGTCAATGTTTATGATTTCTTTAATTTTCCACGGGCAAGGCCGGGTTTTTCCGCTAGAATACATATAAAGAAGAGATGTATGTGGGTGTGTTTGTGAGTTTATGGCAGGAGTCGATTAACCGATTATGTCCGATTAATCTTTAACAAGAATGTCATCGTAAGAAATGTACTGGATGACATCATCAGAATTTTAGTAACGGCCCAGGTAATGTCGGGCTTTTCAGCATTATGGTTTGCATTATGATATACATAGACATGTGTATATATAATCAGGTTACAATAATGCATAATCTAATTAAAGGACCATGGGTAACTTTCGAAATTAATTTGAATTGTATCTGTACAGCCCGGGCAAACCGATTTTTTTATAAGATATAGTAGGGGTACTCAGAGAGGCGTTGAATTCTGCTCAATTTCGGTAGATGTCAGCGATTATGAAAAATATGCGAAGGTTATTTTGAAGAGCCAAGCCACGTGACCAAATCCTGAATATTTATTGGTAATAGCGAATTGTCAAGGTTCATTGGTTCATCGGAATGAACCACGGCAATTCGTTAAATAATCAGCATAACCAACGGTATATGCTGAAGCCTTTAGGTCAATAAAATCATGATAAGGCATTCAAATTTTTTAAAAAAATTACATGTATACTGTATATCGCTTATTTTATGATCAGCTAAGGAAAGCTTTTCTGTAACATTCACGCCTGTTCCGTAACTTCCGTTTTTGGTATCGCTACAGATACGCGCTGTTAGGCCCTAGTGGATGTGGAAAAACCACCTTGTTGCGATGCATTTTGGGAAGGCTGAAGCTGGACAAAGGGTCCATCTTGATATTTGGCCATCCTCCAGGAAGCAAAGAGAGCGGAATTCCTGGACCCGCGGTTGGATACATGGCCCAGGTATTAGGAATTGTGATTTTCTGTTCACCCAAACTTCCCGCAAGTTTCCAAACTTATAATTACCGCTTTTGAGGAAACCACCGTGTATCCGACGATGACCATCGGTGAATTCCTCTGGTACTTCGGTACTATATTCGGGATATCGTCTGAGCAATTGAAGTCAAAAACGAAGTTCTTCATCAAGCTTCTGAACTTGCCATCAAGGAACACAAGCGCCAACTCATTGAGGTAAAGTGCCAAGAGGTAAATTCTCAAGTGAATTGTAACAATTATACACTCATAAAACCCGGTGCCAATAACATTTCAGTGGTGGTCAGTTGCGGAGGTTGCAGCTTGCAGCTGTTTTAATTCACGATCCGAAACTTCTGGTTCTCGATGAGCCGACTGTGGGCATTGATGTTGTCACAAAACATAGGTGTGAGATTCAATTCAACTCAGTACCCTACTATCAGTAAATAAATACCATGTGGTAGGGGGGGAATAAAGTTAAAGAAAATGAAATAAATCCAAAGTTCAATTTATCGGTCATCATGCTGTATCGTGTTTCCATATGACAGCAATGGTTCATTTTGAAAATATTAGATTACAACATCCAATAATTCTAAATTTCTGAGTGATCCAGTTAAACCCGCAAAAATATTTATTCGTAGTATGTGGAAACATCTCGTCCAGCTGACTAAAGATCACGGATCTACTATCCTCTTGACCACTCATTACATCGAAGAAGCTAGACATGCTGACAGAGTGCGTGTGGTTTCATATTTGCCTGTCTGCGTTTAAAATAATAAATGAATTATTTTGATTTCTGATGGATACAGGTGGGCTTGATCAACAATTGCACGATGGCAGTCGACGAACCGACGGCCAATCTTTTGGAAAAGTATAACGAAACTAGTTTAGAGGAAATTTTCTTCAAGATTTGCTACAACGATAGCATTGAAGTGGTCGTTGACAATTGCGCTGAACAAGATGGCCTCTCTGTTCGCCAATCCGAAAGTGGCCACGGGATGACAACGTTGGACGTTAGCGGAAGTGACGTTTGTGTTGAAAAATCGAGAAAAGGTCTCTCAGGTTATGATTTTCACATTGCCTGGCATCGATTGTATCCGATTGTAATCCAGAATTTCCTCTGTTTATATCGCTTCCCAGGGTAAGCACCCAAATTTTATCTTCTTTTTATTGAAATTGGTTGGGTCATCATACGTTTTAAGCGTGGTAAGATATTAACTGATGGTAAACTAATTCAATACAATGAAACTTCATTAAGACGAATTCGCTTAATAGAAATTGATGATAGTACGAACCAATTTCCAGTGCTTGTCCGACCTCTGATAAAGCATCTGACTTCTGCGTGATGATGCGAACTTCGGTTAAAACAAATGTTGACGTCCCTCGAGGTACGTCTTAACGAGGTTCGATTGTTTGATCGTTAGCTGAAAACGGATATTCGTATAACATGTGCGACCAAATTGGTTTCCAACTGTAATTTAAAACTTTTATTTTATTGTCCATCATTTTTATTGGGGGCGCTCAGACAAAAACTTTACGAATGGCACTTTGGCAATCGTGAAGTCATTTGCACAAAAGAGATTGGTCTAAAAACTGCGGTAACCTTGCTTGAATTTTGTAAATTAAGAAGCGTGTCAATTTTTCAAACGTGACTTCATTACTGCCAAAACTAATTACATTTCATGTTTTTGTCTGAGTATACACTATTACAGTATAGGCCTACTGTGTCAAAAAACCGTGTTTAACACAAGATTCGATATTACCCCCGGGTTTTCAGTAACAGCAGGGAGTGCTTGGTACCTATCTCCGTGGAAACGGGGTATTTACTGTACTGTATTTGATTTTTATTTTTGAAACAAATTTGAGCAGTTTACTATCAGTTCTTGCAACCAGTTTGCAGTCGGTCTTTTTACAGGATGGAATCGACAAACGTTTTGGTTGAAAAAAAAAAATCCCTGACATCCATATGAAAGTCTCTGATCGTTTCGTAATGAATCCAATTTTTTATTTCTTCAGGGCCTGCTTAGTGATAATTATACTTCCGTTTATCCAGACGCTCATGTTTCGGGAAACTTTCGGCAACCCTGTTGGTGGCATTCCTATGATAATCGTAAACGAAGACGTCGGTCAACTTGGAGCCCAGTACTTATCCCTTCTAGATCCGGAAGTCATCATTCAAGTAATGTTTTTAATCATTAAAGATGTGCTGATGAATGGCAAGTACTTCGTAAGAATGATTTGACATTATAATTTCACGTCGAATCCCCGATTTGAGTGACTCGACTCAAAAATTGTCCATTTCCGGTCTAAGTCGGTGTTAAGTCAAGCGAAATGAATTCCATATTCATCGAAAGCGATATTTCTAAGTTTAAAATAGTTTTGTTTTAATGGCAGTGTAGCGTAACATTACTTTACGAATGAACATTCATGATTCAATTTTTGTTTAAAAAAAAATTGTGTTGTGTCACTGATGATCAGTACTGATGGTGATTCCCAAAGTGGGCAATTGAAAGCTCGAAACAGCCAATGAACGGCAATTAAGGGGGCAATTTTAGGGGAGAAAGGCTGCAAGGGATGAAAAAATACAAATTAATACCTCTTACGCATAAAAAGTCATCCTTTGGTATGATTATAATTTATTTTTATAGTTTTAAAAATTTAGTTTTCAATGTATCGTTTTGATGGATTATATGGGAGGAACGGACAATAAGGAAACAATTGCATAAGAGGGGGAATTTTTAAAATATTTTCTCTAAGAAGGGAGGGTGGGGGTAGTGATAAAATTGTTTCTCAAAAATATAGTCAGAAACAGTTTGGGAAGCCCTGGTTTCAACGAGCCCAGTTTGACGTCAATGAAGATTCGTCTTAATGAGGTTCGACTGTAATTATGCAATAAAAACAAAAATGCTGAAATCATTACATTTAGAATGATATGAATGACACATCGTAAATTACAAAAACAACAAAATGCTCTCATTTTGTTAATTAATGTTGCATTCATTAAACTGTCAGAAACCTTATCATGATTATGATGTCGGTCTGCAGTCGATAAGACATGGAAAAGGCTATGGGATTCTTCACATCAAGTCTAATTTTTCATCTGCTTTTCATAAAAGGTGATTTAATTTTCTTCTTTTGTTTTATGCCAGGATAACTGTATATTATATACTGTATAATACCAGAAATGTTACGTTCGTCGTTTCTTGTGTTACATGTATCGCATATGTTTGTGAAACATAGGAAGAGGAAGTACTATGTGGAAGCTGTGTAATTCGATCACGTTGGTTCCTACCTTATCAGAATAATTTTCTGTGTTTTGATAATAGAAATATTTAGTCGTACATATATATTTACATATGTTTAGAATAATATTTGATTTTAAAAAAAAGTTGGAAGTAGTGTTTGATGATGCCGGCTTTCTTCAACGGTTGTAATTTTAGTTTCTAAAATGCTGCTCATTTTTGCTACTCAAACTTGTTTCGCAAGTTCGCGTTATGTATACACACGTTGAAATTTCATCGAATTCAGCTATGGGTGATCCAATTATGCGGCTTTATTAACATGGGGCAGTTTAATAAAAAAAAATCCGTTCTGAACGTTTTGATCGAATAAAATGGCTGATCGGATGAAGCGTGATCGAATTAAGTGGCTTCCATGTAGTAAGAAATAATATGTATGTTTAATGGAAATGGACAACGGTCAGGGATGGTGATTCAAATTCTAGTTCCGTTAAGAAATTTTTAGTTGGATAAAAACGATGCATCTATCTATAACCTAATTAAATACCTTGCTATTTAGATATTCTGATTTTGCTCTCGCTAATGCTCAATTATTAGATGCTGGAACCATGAGCTTGAAAATGGATAACACTGGTAAGTACAAGTTGTATATATTAAAACTTCCAGAAATATCGAATAAACGAAATCCTTTTTATGCTTATTCCAATTACATTTACTCATAGATTTCAACATAGCCCAATTCGCTGAATTTCATATACTGGAAACATTTCAACAGTTTTTGCAAGAAACCTTGAGCTTAGCAGGAATTAACCCATTAGTTGTTCAGTCACCACTCAAAGTAAGTTTAGTTGTTACTCATTTTTTGCATTAAGTAAGAGGTGATTAACATCTGATAAGTTACATATTGCTGTAAAAACCAACCTTGATTGAGTAAAAGGAACCGGGTGATCTTGGCCATTTCTGGTTTCATGATTGGTCAGCTATGGTTCTTTGTATTTTTTGCTTTTAGATTGGTCAAAAAACAATAGATCTCCTCACTCGACCCCCTTTTATTCATGTGCTGCCTGGCCAAATTGTCTTGTAAGTTACCTCGTTAATTCAAATTAAAGGGCTTATAATTTAACCTTTATTTGACAAGAATTGTGATGAATAACACCGTTCACAAACGGAAGTACAAAAAATATGCATTCAATTCAGCTGAAGCAGAAAAAACATCTCTGAAAATAAACAGGATCAATTTGATCCTTGGTTCTTTGAGTTACCAATTGATATTTTTAGAAGTCCATCAACCATTTTTTCCATGCCCAATTATTGAATGTAAAAAGTAGTTATTATAAGAATGTAATTTCTTTTACAGTCGAAAAGTAGAAAATTATCATCATGTGGCGAAAGCCAAAACTTTTTAACCAAAACAACAAAGAAGCTAGCTTGCTCTGCACTTTGCAAAATACTCAAATTCGACTTCGATCCATACTTTCAGGAACAGTTTTTTTTCCGCCCTGCCGTTAGTAATCGGCACTATTTTTATGGAGAAGCATAAAGGATTCGTGGAGCCCAATTTAATTGCAGGTTTTATTTCATTATAAGCCTTCTTGCAGTCTTCATTGACTTCTGCAGTGTATCATCTCATCAATGTTTTTCTTAATTTAAATAGGCGTGACACCATTGGAGATCATTTTAGCAACCCTCTTATGTCAAGTTTTATTGGTAACCGTTCAAAACGTCCTCATTATTTTGGTAGCGTTACCAGTATGGAATGTGTATAATAAACAATCAGTGATGTTGGCATTTTGTCTCATGGTCATCCAAGGATTCAGTGGAACAGCATTCGGTATGTTCTGACTTAGTATTCGTATTCTATTTTTAGCTGTCAAGAACACTAGACACGCTATATTAAAAAGCTTTTGAAATTCACAAGTTTTATTTTAAAAAAATGCAATTTATTTTTGTAAAAATGAAACATAAAAGGATTTATAAAAATGAACTCGAAAACACATTTTTGGTCATATTATTCCCTCCCCTCCCAGCATAAAGAAGCAACTACGTGTATTTTCTGTGCTTCCTGTATCCTCGTGGACTGTTAAATAACCACATTGTTATTTTTAGGCATATTTATCTGTTTAATCATTGACCAAATACCAATGGTTATGGGCGTCTTGGTTGGAATCATGCTCCTTTCTGGAACAGTATCAGGTAAGATTGACTTTATTCAGCTTTTAAATATGAAATAAACATGCAGTTACGTCTTTGTATATATATATATTTGTGGAAAATTGCACGTTCTGTAACTTGGTCCAACTTTCCTGCTTGTTACAAGCTGCACGAATACGCACTCTAATACATAGGCCATTACCTACACCATTACTAAACGTTGAATGCGTATCAAAAGTAAATTTGTTCTTTTTTAAATCTTTCAAATGTTCAATTTTTTTTTGACTGCTAGAGCGCCTTTATTTTTCTGCTACTGAAATTCTGCCCAACATGTTAATTGCATGTGCTTTCAGCAAGTATGCAACAGCTTGCGCAGACGAATTTCTAATAGGGGAACTCAAGAATGTAATTCCTCATCAGCAGTTGTGGCAGTAGCTAAGTGGTAGTCAATAGGAATTAATGCCGGATTTTGTGTGACCTCGATGCAAACGCACCTACAGGCATTCTTACTGCTTTCCAAATAGCTACTGCCACAACTGCTGGTGTGGAACTGCATTCTCGAGTTCCCCTATTCTTCCCAGTGTAAATCAGGTGTACGTTTGAAAATAATGGCTTTGAAAGCTATCCCGAGCGTTTTATTCAGAAGCGTAGACGTTTTGATTACACGTGATTATATAGACGGTACTAGACGCATTCTGATAAATTCTAAAACTATTTTTAGGAATGTATTATCCAGTGGAAGCCCAGCCCTTGTTTATGCGTTATATCGGCCATTGCTTTCCACCGACATTTTCTAATAAGGCTTTTCAATTTATCGTGCATCGTGGTTGGGATCTCCGTCACTACGCTGTTTATAGCGCTTTCGGATTATCTTTCATTTGGATCTTTTTTTTTCTGGCTACCTCATTTTGGGTGTTTTCCCGCAAAAAATAAAATGCATGTAGGCCTACAGTATCTACCCCCCGCAGGTTGGGAAAACAATCAGCAAGATTTGAGATTACAGTTGAAGCCGCTTAATTCGATCACGCTTAATCCGATTAGCCATTTTATTCGATCAAAAAACGCCGCTTAACGCGCGAAACAAGTTTGAGCGTGTTTCGTCTGGACACGTTTGGATAAGGTTTGATGCGTGCATCAAAGTATTAAGGCATCAGCAGTGGACTCAGGTGGATTTGCTGCGTAATTAGGAAAATGAAATTTCTGCCGTTGCAGCAAGCAGGCATCATCAAACACTACTAATAACTTTTTTTTAAAAAAAAATTATAAACATATGTAAATACACATATATAAATTGTTAAATATATGTATTTTTTAAACAGCAAATTATTTTGATAAGGTCAATGTTTAGCGTGGTTTCATCGTTTATTTCGATCAAAATCCCTAGAACCAACAGTTTAATATTTTTGAAAAATATATCTGTATTCTCAAGCACTATCCCTCTAAACCGCCTAAAAGATACAAATAAAACATTCTTCCCCAACAAAATGACATGTTAGCTTTTGTTAAAAAGGTAAGAATATGTTATTACAGCAAAAACATGTTTGGGGGCATCTTTTATTTCCAAGGTGTGCAAAAATGTCCCAAAATTTGCAATTAGTGGTTCTTGACATCATACAAGTTTGAAATTTAAAATTTTTCTGAGTTAGTTAATTTGATAAAAGGAAATGTTTGGACTTAAGAAAATAAAAACGTGATCCGACGTTCATTTTGCCAACAATTCAGTTGAAATTTCGCACCCAATTGTCAAATTTAGATCATGAGATGTTTTGCATAATTTGGATGAGCGTGTTCCCTTAAATATGTTTATATATGAACCTTTTTACTGTAAAACCTAAAAACAATTCGGTGTGACCTCTTTCTATGTAATTTTTAATGTGTAATTATTATATCGGGTTAATTTGTAACTACAATAACGATTGTAGAACTTTTTAAAATGGCAAACTTCGTTTTCCTCTTCGTTTTTTAAAATTGTTTGGTAATTTAAATATACAATAATATTTCATTTTGTAACTCCTGATGAAGAAAAAATGGTACTTATCTATTATATCGACTACCGAGCCCGGAAAGCATAGAAGCTTTGCAGGGAAACGTCTATGTAAATGTGATTTCCAATGTTTTCTCACATAAATGGGGGCTCCGCCCCCTAACCCCCGTGAAGGGGGGCTCACGCCTCCCTTGGACCCCCCAAAGTGGGGGCCTGCAGCCCTATAACACCCCAACAGCAGGGGCCAGTCTAACCTAACCTAAACTGGTAAAAATATATTTAAATTGAACCTGGGAAGAAATTGGTACGTTATGGTACATTTACATTGGAATTCAACTATCGAAAATCAAAAATCCGTTGCGTTTCCCTATAGCTTCTATGCTTTCCGGGCTCGGTAGTCGATATAATAGATAAGTACCGGAAAAATTTGCCGACGCCTTGAGCACATAATAAATTTCTGGTTGTGACAAATAAAAGTCTTGCTTGATAATATTTCTGGCTACTGGCTACCTGTCATGAATGAGACAGACCAGACGATTTGATCACTCTTTTTTGAAAAATATTGTTGACTTATTCATGACGGTGTTGACGATTTTCCAAACAGCACATGTGCACATTGTTATTTCTAACCTTCGGGGTTCATTAACTGATATTTGCAATTTCATCGATTTCTCATGATAAATTGGTTAGATTGCAAACCCATTTAAAAATATTTTCTTTATAAACAAAATAATAATGCAGTTAACAACATAAAACCAGCCAGCTGCTTTATATCTATAATTTGTATGGCCAATGCTTCAAAAGTTGTATACCAATTTAATGTGTGGTGCAACACAACAAACAGATGCCAGGGCAGTTTTTATCTAGTTTTTACCAGTTTTTATCAGTTTTTATCTAGAATTTTATTTTATATACGAAAGTTTGCAAATTAAAAAACCTACAAAATAAAATACTAATCATCGAGGCTTGAATTTCTGTAAAAAAAAACATTTCTTGCTGTTAGTCGAATAGTTAGCGAAACTGGCACATTTAATAACTAAGTATATTGTCTGAGGGCAGTTTCTGAATAATTTTTTTGCCAACATACAGCAATCATCAAAAATCATTGATAAACCAAAAATGAAGTAGGCATAGTCATAATTTTATTTTTTTCCCGTTATACAGTAAGTCGTACAAAAATAGCACCCAAATAAACTATCAATTGTCTTTACATGAGATTAATAGCGCCAAATGTTGCAGTGTAAACTATTCAAACAAACTACATAAAATCTATCGGTCAAGCTGGTGCATACAAATAATTTTTAGATGAACACTCACAAAGCAAAAAATTCAGTAATAAAAACAGGCTCTTTCTTAATTTATTTAATCTCTGTCAGCGAATGTTTTTTTGGGGAGTATGGTGGAAAGTCAAATATCTCGACACTGTGCGAAGCAGAACACTAGTATAGATAACGTGATCTTTTACTGATTGAATAAATCACTATGATGGAGGTTAAACGAAATATGAGATTTTAGGCAGCGAATTTGATGCATCAAATTTTATTCAATTAAAAAGAAAGATTTCAATAGACCAGTGGAGCTATCAATTAACTAAATTAAACATAGCATAAACTTGTAATAACTTATTTTAGAATTTACAAAACAGGTCCGAATCCATCTTTTTCACGAGTTGTACGTATTTTCAGTCCGATTTGCTGGTTTTATGCATCTTCTGTTAAGTTTATGTACAAGTCTCTGGCATCGCCTCACACTCTTCTGTAAGCAAACGAGATTTTCAGTATTTAAATAACATTTCCAATATTAAGAAATCCTGCTAAAAATTGATCAATATAAAATAAGTAAAGGTCACCTGTCATGACGGGCAAGCACATTGATTATTTTCGTTGCAGTAGGGTTCACCATCCGGACAAGAAATGTGTTGAGAGCAGTATATAGCGTTAGGGTTGGTTGGGTCGCACTGATCTGAAAATGATAAGCCCTTTTAATTAAGATCGAATTAAATCTTAATATATTTCATGTTTCTCAGCAATAGGTGCAAGTAGTTTATAGATTGAAAAATTAAACTTCCTAAAAAAACTGTAATCGCAAACTTTCACTGCATACACGAACTATACACGTACAATTTTTTCCATTCTTACTGTACTTCTGAAATATTTACATTTTAGCTCTTGCTTATTGTTTTAATACATTAATAATTCTTAATTTCACGTGTCTACTTGCAGTAGAGTTCTTGCATTTTAAAATAATTTTCATAAAGTGTGTACGAGTTGTCAATATTATAAGCGATTTCAAGTTCTCAACAATAACATGCTTGATAAAAGTAAACTATTTGACATAAAGTTATCACCCACCTGGTGGAGGAGTTGTAGTTGTTGTGGATGTTGTTGTGGGTGTTGATGTAATACTAGGCGGACAATCATTTTGGGCTAAGCACAATTCAAATTGTACAAGAACAATATTCTCCAAAATGAAGGTGAGGCAGAATTGACAAATGTCATTATAGCTTCTCTTTTGCACTCCTCCTAAGAAATGCATATTCTTGTCAATTTCACATTATAGTTTTGACTTTGCAAAATAAAATCACCATAAAATAACATACTTGTCACCATGGCTTGCATTGCAGGGATAAACATCATTGCAAAAGTAAGGGCTGCAGCCACTTTCATTATCATTTTTTTTGGCAACATTTTCAGAAGCGATCGAAAAAGAAATAAGGACAAAATGAAATATGTAAGGGAATTTATATTCGATTAACGTTTTTTTGTGACTGGGTACATCTAATAAATTATGAATTGACAGTCTGTAATTTCCATGACTATTGTCGCATGATCATCTATTACAGTTGAAAACATGATGATCATTCTCGAAAATACTTGAATAATAACATAGTAAGCACGTCAACACACCAGCACCTGTTACCATATTGTGCTGCTTAATCGAATAAATGCTGTTAAATTTCGATTATGCAGCATATTTTGCGATATTTGAAATGTGGAAAAAAATGTTTATAGTAAATGTGCTTACGAGTGTCTATGTGATGCTGTCATGTTTCTAACATGACAGCATCAAAGTTGATCTTCAATAAAGGTCTACAGTAAGTCTGAAAATGCAGCGACCTTGAATCGAAACTAAAAAGTTAAAACAGATCGGAAAAAACCTAATAAAAATGCATTTAGGCTAAATTTCATCATATTTAGTATTTAAAAAGAAAGTTATATAATGGAACCGACGAATTACGTCATTATTACGTTACCACAGGCGTAACATATTTCGTGCTTCATTGAACACATTATGAATTTTAGGGTAATTCAAGTTTGTTTAAAAAGGCCGGCTCGCAATATGGAATGCACCGTCGAAAAAATGTTGTGTAGATTTTACGATTTTACAGCATTTGTATGATTTTCAAATACAGTGTATCATGCAAATGTTGTCGAGATGAGAAATGTTAATCATGCATGTACTGATGTACCTTCTGAATATATCCTACATGGATTGTTAGCCTATTCCATGTATTTTGCAGGAGTGTTCTTAGGTTTCAAAACTGATTACGGATGGGGAAAAGAACCGAATCAGTTTCAACTACGAAAAATCAAGAGCTTTAAAATTAATGAGTTGAAAGATAAAATAGACAGATTATTTAAACTTAGTTTTCTTCAAAATTAGATTTGAAATCGAGAAGTTCTTACTCTTAAAAACAAATACCGTTAATGTTCGGTGTTATTATCGATGTTTGTATCATTACATGCAGTCACATTTAATGTATGCCCTATTTTGGTCCTAGCTGGCAAGAACACTAATCGAAAAATATTTTGTTATCCAAATTCAATGCACCATTTAAATATAAGGCTATATAAAATGTTAATGTTTTATTTAAGTTCAATAAAGTAATTCTCTTTTAACTTTGTCATTTTTATCAATTTTGCACGTGTGGGATTTGTTGTGAGAAATATAGGCTAATCAACATAATTTGAAATAGGGTCGATAAACGAGAATCAAATTAAGCGCTAAAGGTGTTCATAATACACTGCCAGGTGGTGCGTGCAATCGTTTTTGACACCTGAACGATACGGATATGCCGATACGGAGTCGGCATACAGGTATACTTAAAATGTGATTAGACATTCAATCAATTTACAATTTGATTTAGCTATGTAACACAAAATTGACATTTATTGCAAGCCCATAAAGAAATCATCGTTGCTTGCATACAAAACCACCATTTAATTTAAATTGATAAAATTCTTGTTGTGTTTAATTGAAACTCTAAACTAATGTAAAACTGCTGGTTGTTATGCTGAACGCAAGTGCAAACCGAAATTCTCTTTTGCTTTGTACTGCTGTTTCAAAAAACAATGGCGGCGTGCAGGTGCGCGTGTTCTGTTTTTAGACGATTGGATTCATTTCGTCCGTCTTATTTTTATTTGTGCCAGCGAAAATATGCAAATATTTCTTTTGCTAAGCATTATAACGCAAATAAGGATTTTTTACATCGCAGTAGTCAGGTCTTCTTTCGTGACCCGTATACTGGAAAAAGCTGGTACAGTTCTCAAGAAAGTAAAGTGAACATTTTAAACGAGTCAAACACGTTTAAAGCCGAAGCCGAGAAAGAAGATAGCGAAAAAGCAAGCAAAGATGAGGAGAAAAGAAAAAAGGATGAATTTCAGAGAAAAGTCAGAAAATACACCCTATACTTTCTCGCTGTTTTTACTAGTTTTACGTCTGGATATCTCATTATAACTGAGGGTAAGGATTATAGGCCTACAAGTTTGCCAAGTTAAAACGTGGAAAATTTGTTATTAAAGTTAATATTATTTATTTTAGGTGCCCCACCAAAAGATGATGATGGCAATATAGTAAGGATATTTCAAATGTTATTCTTATAACTCCCTCGATCAGCACGTGCGGGATGCAAATATTGATTTTTGGATGGCAAACCGTAACATTTCTTCCCTATAAAGTTCCGTATCCACCGCCACCAAACCAAAACTTAATCCTCCAAACTGGATTAGTGATGACGAAGGCATGACGATGCTAAGCCGTTTTGACCAAACTCAACCGAGCAAGATGGCTTAAAGGTTAGCATTCTCTTCTTGCATTCGGTAGCCTAGACCCAGGTTCGATTCCCAGTTCGGCTATCCTCGATTGTGGTTTTTCATGGTTTCCCACAATTCCTCCAGGCGAATGCTGGGATAGTTCCTATATTAAATCCTATCAAAAAACATGCGGACAACCCCCCTCTGTCTCTCTGAGACAACCCGAAATCACCATAAGGCCTCGGCACGGTGATTATCCACTAAACTAAAAGAAGAAATTCAAGTTTGGCCTTCCCGCCAAGCCATCTCTCACTTTCATCTGGCCAAACTTTCAGCAGTGGTGCGCGCTACTGAAGTCTCCACGCATGTGTTTTCACAGATTGGGATTGCTGAAAACATAATTGAGTGTACGATATGCTGTCATTTAAAGTAGCATAGATATATATCGTACAGATGAATCGTTGATAGTAGCACGCGCCACCGCTGAAAGTTTGGCCTAGTTTGGCCAGATGAAAGCGAGAGATCGACACTCGGCGGGAAGGTTAAACTTGGCTACCAAACTTGATTTCCTCCTTTTGAGTTTAGTCAAAACGGCTTAGCATCGTCATGCTTTCGTCATCACTAACCCAGTTTGAAGGATTAAGTTTTGGTTTGGTGGCGGTGGATACGGGCTTAATGCTAAATATTTGTTTCGTTTGTTTCTCTCTAAGTCATTTGCAAAAAGTACATGTAATTTATTGCTTAAAAACTATCTTTTGAAACATATTGTTATTATTTTGCTTTAATTAATCTGTTTGAATTTGTTTATTTCTAGATTAAAGATGAATATAGTGAAAGTAAGTGATTCATCTTATCGTATTCATTTTCAAAAGCTGCAGAATCCAGCTCACGTTTAGATCCATTATTTTCTTAGTGAGTAAATCCAAAGCTTACCTATATCGAGCATGGAAGAAAGCCCTGTTTTATGATAAAGTAGGTCATCTTTTTTTTTTGGTAATGCCTCATGAAAAAAAAGACTTGTTTACAAATTTAAATAATTGTGGTAATTCTTATTTATAGATGATGAAAGAACCATCTCGTGAGAAGCTTCTTCCAGACCCCTTAACTGATCCATATTTCCAGCCACCATACACCTTAGTTATAGAGATGACGGGGGTTTTAGTTCACCCAGATTGGACGGTAAGCTGAACTGTTTTTGACATTCAGATTTGGTTTAATTGCATGTCTTTTGAATGGATTCAACGCCATTATTAAAACAAATAGCTGAAAAATCATTAATCCCATATATTCATCAATTTCTCATAATTCTAAAATGTAGTATAAAACTGGCTGGCGATTCAAGAAAAGACCAGGCGTGGATTTCTTTTTACAACAAGCAGGCCCTCCATTGTTTGAAATAGTCGTCTACACATCTGAACAAGGATTTGTATGAGACATTGTTGTTATCATTTTTAAAAGATGTTGGTAAACTGAATTTTAAACATTTCATGCTTTTTATTTTAGACTGCTTATCCAATTCTTGAGAGTTTGGATCCGAATGGCTTCATCATGTACAAGCTGTTTCGAGATGCCACAAGGTACCAAAACGGTCATCACATTAAGGATCTGGCGTGCCTTAACAGGGATCTTTCCCGAGTTATCATTGTGGACTGGAATGAAAAGTCCTTTCAGCTTCAACCTGAAAATGCCTTGAAACTAAAAAAGTGGTCAGGAAACGACGACGATAGCACTTTATTCGACTTGGCCATGTTTTTGCGCAGTAAGTCACAAATAATGTGAACTAACTCAAAATCCGTCTTCTGTTTCATTGCATAATTTTTGCAATTGGATAATTTTTTCAATCAAAATAGCAGCTCAAAGATAACCCTACATGAACTTTTTTTTTTCAATAGCCATTGTTGCTAGTGAAGTTGATGATGTAAGGCCAGTCCTGCGATTTTACAAAGAATTTGATGACCCCATAGAAGCATTCAAGGAAAATCAACGGCGCTTGCAGGTAATGAGTACATTTTGAAATTTGGCAGGTTTTTTTCTAGAGTACCATAAGGACACAATTTTTTCTATTAGGAGGAAGAGGAAAGGCTACATAGACTGAAGGCTGAAACTTCAGAGAAACCAGCAGGCCTTGTAGGAAGAACATGGTCATCCAACTTCTTTGGACGGAAATAGGGAATTGTTATACCAAATTAATTCAAGGTCAGGCATTTGGCAATTCTTTCAAATTAATTAAAGGATTGTCATAAAACCTTCTTTCCCTTATATAGCTTTTTTAATTCGGTGGGCTGGCTAAATTTCATTTGTTTTCTAAAAAATACATCAGCTGGTCAAATGTGTAAATTTTCTACCCTTTAAGAATACCCCAGACGTGGAAAACATGGGAAACCTGAAAAAGTCAGGGAACCTGAAAATATTGGGAGAAGTCAGGGAAGAATGAAGAATGGCTTATTTTGATGAAGTCAGGGAAATTCAACAGTTTTGTTGTTGCGATTCAAAATTAATGCTTCTACGTAGTTAGCTCAAGGCCCATTTTCATCGTTTCTCAAGTACAAATCTCCCACAATTTCCAAGAACAAATTTACAAAATGGTCAAATTTTTAAAAAAAAATTCACGCAAACTTTTTAATTTTTAAATTTTTTGCTATGTCATTAGTAAACGCTGCACAAATATTTTCCTGCGTCGATTTTTCAAAATATCTAAATTTTTGACATTGTTATTGGTCAGGGAATTTGAAAATTAAATTTCCGGGGGACCTAGCCTTATGGTGAATTCAGATGATCAATTTGGTGTGCACCGGTGTAGGCTACAAGGTGAAGCATACGTCTGTTAAATCTGCACTATTGCAGGCAGCAGGCGCAACAAGACTTTACAGACTTATGCCTCACCTCGTAGCGTAAACCGGTGCACACCAGATTGACCATCTGAATTTGCCATTAGCAATGGACTATTTGCAGAGTTATGTAAGAGCTAGTTTTATGTGAATTTTGCATGATCATGAAATATGATAGTTAAATGGCATATGTTTTCTTTTCTGTTACACAATTGCCAGATTTAAGTGTTCATGTAATGGCAACCACTTAAGAAACTTTGTTTTATTTCACTTTCTATTACTCTATTTTTGGTTTGGCTATTATGAGTGATTGCTAACTTAAAAAAGAACATTTAAAATTCTGTTTTATGAAGTTATTTTGTCATGAAATGGATATGATAGAACGAATGCAAAAAAATATTCTCTCGTACAACAAAAAAAATTTCTTTGTTGCACATGATAAAATTGAAAAGTCAACACGTGTTGTGCAGTACAGTATGTTAATCAGTGCAAAATCATATGGTTACACTATGTTTTATTTTTTATATTAATGTTATATTCACTTGCCAATTCTCAAACAGAAGCGTTTCAAATTTTGCAGAATATGTCATGTCTCAAAAGTAGAAAACATGCTTATGTTAAGTGCACTGCGTGCACTGCTCATCTGAAATTAAATGCTGCCACCATATATACAATTGTACGTGCGTTTCATTGTGTTAAAACACTATACATGTATGTATTTCAAGAACGGAGTTTGATTCCAAAATTTCCCTCAGTTGCTTTAGAAATTAAGCGTAACTGATGTTGGTGTTTAGCAGAAATAGGCCAAAGTTACAAATAAATTTAAAATAAAAACAGTTCTAGGGTTTGGACGTTGAACAGTATCAGGGTGGCCACTGGTCAGGGAAGTCAGGGAAATTTGTGAGTGGTCAGGGAAAATTTCCCAAATAAAAGAAAAATTCTATCCATGCTCTCAGTCTGCAAGCAGCTCCATCCCCAATCCTCTTCAGCTAGACTTGTAACAAAATCTAGTGTTCTGCCAAGCTTATAGAATCTCGTTGCAATTGTTATTTTTCATTATGACAAAGAAATTGATATGCATTAACGAGTAAGTTTTGGATTTTAGTCAGGGAAATTGAAAATGAAAATCTGGTGGCCACCCTGTATATACTGTACACAGCTGTGTACAGCATGTACAATATGACGTAGCAATGGAAAATGTAGCTAGGCACTGTTTTATGAGTCTTCATAGTGTGAATTATCAAAATTCTACACATAATTGTAGTGGAAATTTTTATTAAAATCAACGCGGTCATTAGGTGTCAAGTTTATTAATAACTGTTACTATTCAAAAGATAAAAGATGTACAACTAATCTCAGAGGAAGATTGAATAGTGGTGCTTTATTTCAGCTTAAGTTGAATCGGCGCTCGGCTTACTTCACAATTCTCTAGAAGGGTGCAAGTGGCAACACTGGCTGCGCTCCCATAATGCCCCTCGGATGAAACAACAACTTCAATGGCACAAATATCAGCATGTTGAAAAGAATTACATTGCTGAAGTATTTAAAAAAAATGTCTTCAAATAATATAATGGCTATTTGCGTTTTTAATGCCTGATACCGGTTCTCTCTTGCCCGTGAATTCGGTAAACTGCCCCCGAAGGCATATTTCACCTTAAGTCGCCGCCATGATGGTGGGTGTTTGTTTCCATGTTCGGCGTTTCCCGAACATTTTAGTTTCAACTTTCATTTGCATGCTAGCTGACACGTTTTTACGATAAGCGCTATTAACGTAGATTATTCCTGTATCATTTTTAGGACGGAATGGATGATAGCCCCGACCTCTCTACCGATATGAAGGTGGGTATATTCGCACGGCTCGCGTGACCATTGGTCACTGTCGAGAGCAACAGGCGTTGCAAGAGGTTTCCTCTCTTATTTTCTGTAATTTCGACATTAATTTTAAGTATTTTGGGCATGCCTTAAAATTGAAGAGACTCTACCGAAGTAACGCTAAACTAATTCATTTCAAATTTAAGCTTTTCAGGATTAAATTAATTAAAATGTTAAACGAATATCTTAGTTGAATAATTCAGGGGGGCGTTTCTGATGGTTGCTTTCTTTATTTATGAACCAATGAAAGACAGGTTTCAATTGAGCTTGACCATTAATTGATAATTCAGAGACTTTGTAGGCCAAATAAAAAGAAAATCGTACCCATTGCGAGATATTTAGTATGATGTTTTGCGTTTGGCTTGCCTGTATGTCACATGTTCAGATTTTGTGGGAAGTGTGACAGTCTCAATTCAACCAATATTTTCAAGAACTATCTTGGTTGACATGTTCAGTTTTAATCTAGTGACTCTGTAAAGAGCTTTTGTAATGTAATTGGGAAAGAGGTTATTGCGGCAGATATACTCATGCAGATTTCACACTGACATGCACCTGCATGTGTGAAGAGCTTGCATAATTTGACAGCAAATTAATTACGAATCCTATTTACTGATGAAGTCAAACGCAAAATCGATGAACTGGTACTTCAAATATATAATTGACATGCTGATGAAAGTATTCAGTTGTCCTTCCAGCGCCTTACATGTACTGTACATGTATGTGCCTGAATGTGCAAAAAGAATTCCACAAAATTACCCAATTTAATTTAATTTTCCCAGCTTTTCTTGTTTAATTGAGAGAGTAGACATCCCAAATGATACAGCTGCTTAGAAAAATCATGCTACAGTTTCTGTCCATCATCCTGTCTGTATACAAGAGCTATTATAGTATTTTGTCAGTGGTCGCATGTTTTTAAGCCACTTTCTGGCTCACGCATGATTTCAACAAACAGGTTTGCTATGGGATGATTGTGTCAATTGCCTCAGCTAAATTCAATGCAGTTTTGCACATATTTGGTAACAGTTTATATCTTTTTGACGATTTCGAACTATTACTGTTACATTTCTGCACACTTATCATGAAAAGTGAGGAAAGTTTTAGTAAGTTGTTGTGAGTAATCGCTGCTGCATATAGTATGACTTATAAGGCGTGGGCCTGTGATACACCAGATGTTTTCAAGGTCAGATATTTAGTCGTGATGTTCCCCATACTTATTTTTCCTCCTTTGTAGGCCAACGACTGGTTATCACGTTCAGTTATAGTTTAATAATAGTTTCAAAGAAATGCTCCAAACATTTTTTTGTGAGAAACTTGGAATCTACATATGAATGTTTGTGCATTGAACGTAATCGAGTAAAAAAAAACTGTTTGAAAATTAAAGCGCAATTGCCAAATGTTATGCTAGTGTTATGCACAATGGAACCAGTTGAGAAAATGTTCTGAAAAACTCTTTGATTTCTACATCATGATATGTTTGTTTTGTAGCCTGGAAGATCGGATACTGTCGATCTGACGGACAATTCCCTTCTGGTGGACATTTCTGATGCCCTCAGTGAAAGGGATAAAGTTAAATTCACAGTTCACACAAAAGTACTGTTTGCTGTTGATATTTTTCTTTCACAATCTGCTGCGCTAAGTTTGATTTTCACTCAGCTTCTTTTAAATTTGTTCCCAGTCCACATTTCCAGTGTTTCAAAAAACCGAATTTTCCGTCGTTCGCCAACACGAGGAATTTGTGTGGCTTCATACCTGTTTTGAAGAATGTGAAACTTATGCCGGGTATATTGTAAGTTGTCTTCAGAAGTTGGAGTTCCTTTGCTCCATAGTTTTAATACCTAATGAGACTTTCATCTCAAGATTCCACCTGCACCTCCGAGGCCTGATTTTGATGCCTCCCGTGAGAAATTGCAGAAATTGGGCGAAGGAGAAGGAACAATGACCAAGGAAGAATTTAACAAAATGAAGCAGGAACTAGAAGCGTAAGTGCTCACTCGCACAATTTAACCCATGACTTATCCAATTATAATTTCAATGTACATCTGTTTAGGGAGTATTTAGCCACTTTTAAGAAGACAGTCGCCATGCATGAGATCTTCTTATGCCGTTTAGCAAGTCATCCAATTTTTCGGACCGACCACAATTTCAAGGTTTTTCTCGAATATGACCAAGACGTGAGTTATTTTCTTATGAGCCTTCTTTAATAAACGTATAAATTAATGTGGGGTCAGTTTGTTGCATTCTGATGAAAGAAAAACTTGATTGGTGTAGTTTTGAAAAGACATTTATTTTTCACGTTGTTTGACCACAAAGGTAAAGCTTTATATTTTGATGATATTATTATTTATTACTTTCAATTTCATTAGCTTTGCGTGAGAGGCAAGAATAAAAAGGAGAAGATTGAAGGCTTGTTTAAGATATTGTCTCGTTCTGCAGATGACATGCTGCTCTCATCTACTCAAAAGGTTGGTATTTCTTCGTGAATTTGTTAGTTTTATGTTTGTTTGATTAGTTTATGAATAGAGTAGAATTTGACGATGTTCCAAATGGACTTTGATTTTCTTGTCCGTTATTCTAATAGGATATCGATGAGTTTTTCGAAACTGAGAAAGTATTTCTGGTAGAATATCATAATCAAATCAAAGAGGCTACTGCGAAGTCCGATAGGATGACAAAAGCCCATAAAAGTAGGATAAGTTTTTTGTGCGATTTGTGACAACTTTCGTTTACATGTTTTAACACCTATCTTTTATCGACAGATGTAGCCGATAGTTATATAAAAATTTCCACGGGACTAATTCAATTAGCTACTGTTGATAACTCGTTAGAAAAGTAAGTGTTCTTTTAAGGGGGAAAGTTTGTGCTGTGCTTTTTTTTAATTTTTTCTATACAAGACTTGTTTTTGTTTAGGTTTTTTAATCGTATTAGTGAAACTTTTGAAAAGGCTAGGGTAAGTAATTTTAACGATCCATTTTACACTATAGTGTCTTGGGTTAAGTTGTACTTTTAAAACGCTTTTTTCTTTTTGTTGCTGATTCCCTTGTTCCTTCATGATGTCAGAAAATCGAGAGCCGTGTAGCATCAGATGAAGACCTCAAACTATCAGATACGTTACGGTATTACATGAGGGATTCGAGTGCTGCAAAGGTACGATTTCTATAGTAAAACCAATATACATACATGTATGTGCATAAAATAAGTTTTTTTTCTGTTTTCGTTCTTTTCAAATGCAGGATTTGCTTTATCGTCGATTGCGAAGCTTGGCCAATTATGAAAATACAAATAAAAATCTGGAGAAGGCAAGAGCCAAAAACAAGGAAGTCCATGCTGTAAGCATATTTTCACTTATTTCAATATTTTGTTGCAAA
The DNA here is from genome assembly GCA_034698745.1 of Megaphyllum sjaelandicum. Taxonomy (NCBI): domain Eukaryota; kingdom Metazoa; phylum Arthropoda; class Diplopoda; order Julida; family Julidae; genus Megaphyllum; species Megaphyllum sjaelandicum. Next base: position 22,208 of record JAQGBX010001060.1, read on the forward strand.
AAAATATTGTAATCCTGGATGTAACAAAGCTTTTTTCTTGAAATATTCGGCTTGGAAATGCATGGTGTTATTAAAGTGACCAAAATTGCGCTTGAGTTAAAATATATGCCATAAAGAGAAATTGGACAGATATGGACTTATCTATTCATGTTTTTACCATATTGGTACCATATATGAGGCCATGTAAGCTTTCTGTACATGTGGCCATACATGTTGCTTTGTTTGGCCATAGTGAAACATGGACATTTCCAGTCATTTAATTTAAGAAACCTTAACATTCAGATAAGTTATGGGCTAGATTTTTGGAGAATTTAGTTGAACGTGCATGTACGTGGTCATTTGTTGATGTAAATAATTGTGCATGTCCTTATTGTTTTTTTCAAACTGCCCATCAATGAAGGCTACCACGTTTTACTGCATGTCACTGTTCTTTTATTTCACTTACTGTAAATGTCTGATTTGCTACCAAAACATGTTATCTTCAATGCAAAGTATTGCACGGTATTCCAATTACAAGCGATGTTTTTCGAATTGGGCTTTTGATGTGAGAAAATTAATGCTACATTACCCTTTTGTTCCCTATGCTGGCGCTTTGAGGCCTTGGAAGTGGCTGAAGTAAGTTCCCGTTAGTAATTTGACATTAGGGTGTAGTGTGCAGCACATGGTGAACAAATTATTTCAGACTGTTGAAAAACTTTGATATCCTCGCTTAAATGAAATGCTGTATTTTTTTTTTAATATGACAAATTATTTGCATTGTTTTTCATTGAATATCACTTGGAGCTCTGCTTTTAAGAGGGATTTCTAAACAAATAGAAATGTCATAATTAAATTTTAACAAGCACAGACAATATTTACGTGATATGAAATTCTCTGAAATATTTTTCAGGATAAGATTGAATTAAGCCAAAATTAAATGCGAAGTTGAAGTGTATTAATTCTTTTGCAGTTTTAATTCTTTTGCAGTTCATTTCATTAATATTTTTAAAATGAATTAGGAGAATTTCATATTTTACAAAAAATAATACTGTGTTGAAAAATTACTCCTTTTCTCCATGCTCAAAATTGCTGAACAGAATTCGCAGCTCAAATCAGCTAATGTAGCATTATGTGGTTTCATGTTAGTTTCACCAACCATTTTGGCAAAATAGTGACGTGTCTTTCACTTTTTTATGCACTACACCAGACTTTCACGTTTAAAATGAACAATTTGTTAAGTTCAACTAGGAAACGTGCAATTCAAATTAGCTTTCACGAGGCCGTGTAAATAATGATTCATTGTTAGTCTAATGAGAAGTTCGCATTATGCACAGTAATTTTTTGTTTAGTTATTTAATTGTGTGATTGTCATGATCTCATTTATGATCACATCTTCGGTAATGTGCTAAAACTCGACAGCTCTGTATTGATGTTCAAATATTCTCATTTAGTCATTTGGGACCTAACCACAGGTTCTTTAAAATTCTCGTTAAATCGAGGTAGGCCTACTCGCCAAATTGCGCTTCTTGCAAATTAAAGATCATTAAATTATCTATGTCCTTTTTTTTCCAGGCGGAATTAGCTCAGCAGCAGGCCTGCGAAACGTTTGAGCATATGTCTGATAAGGCAAAGGAAGGTGAGCCGTAGAATTCGTTAGATTTATAGCGCACGTGTCATTCATGTCGATAGGACCTAGTCCTTTTTTGAAGCCATGTTACGTAAATAGGGTGGTCACAGGTCAGGAAAGTCTGGGAAAATAAAAGTGGTCAGGGAAGTCATGGAAATTTTCTCAAATAAAAGCAAAATGCTATCCATGCACTCTGTTTGCTAGCAGCTCCATCCTCAATCCTTTTCAGCTAGACTTGTAACAAAATCTAGTGTTTTGCCAAGCTTCTCATTGCATTTGTTATTTTGGATTTTAGTCAGGGAAATTGAAAATGAAAATTGTGTGGCCAACCTGGTAAAATTCGCATTATAAATTGCACACCTGATGACATGTTGATTACAAGAAACGCCAAGAAGATCTTACATCACTTATGATTTTTTACATCTTTGCAGAACTGTTGGATTTCAAGGCCAGGCGATTAATAACGTTTCGTAAAAATTTGGTGGACTTAGCAGAGCTGGAACTAAAACACGCGAAGGTCCGTAGTTATTATTTTTGTTCTTTACTTGTTTATAGTGCCAAATTGATGGCACATGACCTGCGCAACGTAGGTTCAATCCACTTGCCTTCACGGCCAAATGATCGGCCACTTGGGATTAAACTTGAAACCAGAGGCTGTTGTTGGCCCAACATGGGATACGGGAATGTTTACGTTTTAGCCAGGGTATTGTTTTGTCTGTTTGTTGAATTGTGCACCGCTGTTTATTGTACACATGCGTGTACTTTGCCCTCCCTGGGGATGTGAAAGATAAAGAAATTGCTCAGGCTTCAATAGTTGCTACGGGGACTGGAACTAATGGCTAATGGCGTCTTGTAAATGAACGATAAAGAATGACTTAGGAGATTGCTCTTATGCCGAGGACTTGCGGGGAAGGCACGAATTCTAAGAGTAGAAACCTGAAGATCTTACCTCGGATTTGACTGAACTCGTTTCACAATTTGTTTTTCAGGCTCAAGTCCAATTACTTAAAAACTGTTTGACTGCCTTAAAGGAAGAAGAGTAAGCGAAGAGGAGGCTTTTGGATAAAGAAAAATCTCTTATCATTTTTGTTTAATTGTTAAGAAATATCATTTATCAAAATATATGTATATATATATTTGGGATCGAAACTTGGCAAAGTGGCGGGATTTTCTGTCCGTCTGAACACAATTTAAGAGTCCCGGCAGATGCGATGGCGGTAACGTTGACCAACGAGTTAAAACCTGTCCAGTTGTAAGTTAACAGACCAACGATCCCAAAGGCAAAGCTACTACATTTAATGGCTTTTTGCTGCGAGTAGAAGGTGCTGCTCGCAGCTGCTGCGATTTTTGGTAGGAAGAACAAAATGGTAATTCCATTTTTGAGAGGTTTCCTCTAATTCTTCTCAACTATTTCTTTTGTGGGCCATGGTCAATAAATCATAGTCTCTCATTGACTCCCACTTTGCAAACAGTAGTTTTTGAGCGACCGAAACATGCCTCGCCATTGTTGTTGTATCTGTTTTGCTTGCCACAAAGAGTCGTAAACCAGTGACTTCAAAAATACGTGGTGGATTCTTCTTTTCAACAAAGCTGCGTGACGTCACTCGCGTGTTTGTCACCGAAGTCAATAGTTCTAGGGAACATTTGGGACATTTTTCAGCAAATTGCTTGCTACTAATTTTATGGATTCTTTCATGTTCAAGTTTCGATAACATGACAAAACCCCAGTGCCATTCTTGCTGAATTTCTGATCAAAGCCGCAGCATCTTCCAAGATTGCTACCCGAATCAAAAGATTCAGGAAATCAGATGTGATTACACTTACAGCAGTGGTACTCGGACAGAAACTTTTCAAATCGCACATTGACAGTCCTGAAGTCAAGTTTGCAATAGGAAGATATTAAATTGGTTTAAAAACAGCAATAACCTTGAGTTAATTTTTTAAACCAATTAACGTGTCTGGTTTTTGCACGTGACTTCATGATTGTTAAAGTGTGATTTCCAAAGCTTCCGAGTACCCTTATTGTATTAGATTTTTTTTTTAGATGGTCTTTGAACGGTATTGCTTGCAAATGGGATAAATGTGAATGCCATTTTGATTTTTGGCCCGGCTCAGGATCTTGAACGTTAACTATTTTTTTTTCATTATTTCGGGGGGAAAAGTTCTCACTCGCACACCATTTAGCCGTGCAACAAACGTCTCTTGCCTCTGCTAATAACAATTATTGTTTGTATAAAGCTATGATTGTGGCTAAACAATTGTCCTGTTGGTCAAAGGGCACGCTGGCCTACACTTGTTAAGCATCTCATTTTATAAAGACGTGTATTCCATTAAATATTTGCATCGGGACTGTAGCGCGTTGTGCGTTTTGAGGAATAAATTTGTTGGCATATTAAATTTCTTGCTTTTTTTTGTAGCCATTGCGATGACGTTACTTTTAAGACCGTTTTGCATGCAAATTTTTTTCATGGCCTTGAACACAGCAGGAAAACTTAACTCTAATACCGTGTCTAATAGTGGTCAAGCATTGCTTGGACGTGTAAGTAGCCGGTTGAAGAAAATCAGAATGCGGAAGAAACTTGGTAAAGGACGTTCTGCTAAAACTGTGACAATATTCGGAATAAAACCATCGTAAATAGTGGCAAACTTGCTTGGTTTTTAATCGGTTGATGCTTGGAGTTATCAGGTAATTATATGCATCTCAGCCTTTTTTGTGCTAAAATCTTGCCATGATCAATTAAATTGCGCATTTGGTTTTAATTTAATATCAAATGTTGGTGGAGAAAGGTATAGGAAACTTGGTTCTCAAGTTTTTTGGCATTCCAATTCAATGCCAATATGTTTAGAATTTTAAAGGATGTGATTTTTAATTCCTACACTGTATTCGTGAATCCAAAGTTCGTAAATTTTAAGTGCTCAGTGAGCAAGTGCATTGAGTGGTGTATAGATGGCGCCACATGTTCGGTGGTGTTGGGCTGATGAACGTTCGAAAGTTCGAACGCAGTTTCGAATGCTTTGAAATCATACTTTGTTTGAAATGCTTGATTTGTTTGATTGGAACTGTAGTTTTGGTGCATCAAATGATCAAAGTACATGTACTGTGTTTTAATTTCCACGCGGGTGCAACGAAATACTGAACATTCTACAACTGGCGAATTGGGAGAGGCGCATATGCGTAGATTCTGACTAAAAGTTCTAAAAAAGTGGAATCATAATTATCATGAAATATAATATATTGCGTCTTACGCTACGTTATGAAAAACGCTGTCTAAAATACAGGTAAGAAAATATTGAAACATTTTCATAACTAAATTGCTGTATACATCATACATGTAGTTCAAAATGTGAACGCGACGCCAGTGCCAGATAGCATACTGTGCAGAAAATGGCCAAAATATCGGACACTGTCCTTTGGAGGCCATTCAAAAAATGCGTCCGCAAAATTTTCAAAAAGGAAAATTTGGAATTCATCAATGAATTGAATTTCCCTGATTTTTAAAACCAAAAAAAAATAAGTCATTATTCCCTGACTTTTTCAGGTCTGTGTGTACCCTGTTTACTTAATTTTTGCAATTTATCACACATCACTTATGTGATATTGCACTCAGTTTCGCTTTTACACTGGGAAGTTGGGAACTGATTTTATTCGGCATTTTTTTTTTTAAGTGGACGTTCGAGATGGTCTTATATGATTGATTGTTAATCCGAAATGTTAAACCCAAAACCAATTGCTCACGAGTCACGACATCATGGAGTAACGGGTCGCAACTCAAAGAATTGTACTGTGAATTGAAGATGCAGTAAGTTCCAACAGAATGCCCATGACATGACATTGCACAGAATATGGCGCTGTACATTCATGATGTACTATATAAACTACTAGCGGAAAAACCCAGCGTTGCTCGGGGGCGAAATTGTTTTCAACTTTAATGGCCTTAAGGGGGAGAGTTCACTGGCCACGCCCACAGCCATTTTACATTGGGGCAATGGCAAAACTTCTTGAGGCAATTTTAGCGTAAAGAACACGTACTTTTATAAAATAACAATTGTAAATGGTCGGAGGACTTCTCCCC
>JAQGBX010001061.1:0-27883 GCA_034698745.1 Megaphyllum sjaelandicum
ACACAACGCACTTTAGTGGACAGTTACTTGTGTGAGTTTGTTTGGAGGCAAAGATACCAAAGTACGGATCTTTTCATACGTATTCTCACTGACATGTCCCAATTTTACCCTCTACAACAAAACCACAAATGTAAGTTTCATATTGTCATGCGTAAATATCATTTTTTGGGGGGCGGGGGTCAATTTTTTGGCGGGGCGTAACTAGAAGAGATCCAAATTGTCTAAATAGACCAAACACTGCTCCCATTTTAAATGAAACAGCGCCTGGTCAAAACCCCTTTGCATAGTCGCTGGCGCGTTGCATAGGCCAAATGGCATTCTCAAAAACTCATATTGAACTTCGCTACACAAAAAGGCAGTCTTCTTTCTTATCACCTTGAGTCATCAAAAGCTGCCAATATCCGCTTATTAAATCAAGTGTAGCGAACCATTGTGACCCCTGGAGAGAATCCAAGGCGTCGTCGATTCTAGGGATAGGATAGCTATCGATTTTAGTTTGGGCATTCAGTTGTCGGTAATCGATGCAAAACCGATATGACCCATCTTTTTGTGCCAACATTTTCGATACTTTCTTTTGTACTATCTTCCGTACTGCTGGCGATGTACAACTTGCAGTTTGAAAAGTCGGTTTTGCCCCTCCAGTATCAATATAATGGGCGGATAAATCACTCATTCTAAATTCCGAACTTGACAGAGCAAAAGTTGTTCGATAACGTTGAAGCAGATTAGCCAAAGCAACGCGCTGTTCCTGGGACAATAAAGGATCTATGTTCACTGGGAAATCCGGTAATTTAATCTTATCAACCAGTGAAACTGAGCCTTTCATATCTTGCGGATGTAACTCCGCTGCCTGTTCAACTATATAAGTTACGCTCAAATCATCCTTAAAATACCCTAGTTGTCTTTTTGGAAGATACAATAATACCCCTTTTTATCGACAAAATCTTTCCCTAATATAATCGGCACAGGAAGTGTAGGCGATAATACAAATGTATATTCAAATTCTTTCCCTAACAGGAAAAATGTTGTCTTAGTAGCATTCGATTCCGCAGACACCGCTCATGAAAATCTTGATAAAGGTGAATATCCTTTTTTGATAACTTTAAAGGCTTTAAACCAAAAGCTTCTATCACTTAAGGGTGAAAAATTTTCACGGGTGCTGACAAGGACACATAAACGGTTAAAGCTGGTTGCGTTTCCAAATTAGTTCGATTTCTATTTGGGCAATCGTTATGCATATGGCCTTCTTGCTTACAGCTATAGCAAAGAAACAGTGAATTACTACCCGTTGACATATTCTGTCTTTCTCTAGGGGGCGAACGTAAGCTCTATTTAGCGGCTGAGTTGACCCCCCACCAGCCTGACCATTCTGCATTTAATACGACTGTGGGCCCCACCTTACACTTGAACCTTGATTAAACCTAAATTTAAATTTCCCCAACTATTACTAGTCTGTTTCAATACCGAAGGTGCAGAAACCTTATTTATCCTATACATGATTTGTCAAAATTTATGCAACGGACAATGGGTATTGCCTATCATATATTTCTGTAAAGCTGGGTTAAGACCCTTAATTAAATGGTCCTTGATGCATTCTTCCGTCATATTCGGATTAATTATTTGGCACAAATGCTCAACATCTGTGACATATTCTAATAGTGACTCATTAAATCCTTGTTGCCTAGCAGCTAATTTAGTTGACAAGGCAAAAGGCTTGTACCCATCCGAAAAAATATGCTATAAACTGGTTATGAAACTGCAGCCAAGATAAATGTGCGAAACGAACCCTATAATTATGGCCCCATTTTGCAGCCGCACCACTCAACTTCATCCGTAGCTGTTGGTGCCACATAGATTGATCGTAACGATCATTCTGAACCGCTAATTCAAAAGATTACAAAAATAAGAAAGGCTCCGTTGTTACATCATACATAGGCAATCTATCGACACTCAAATGAATAATGAGACCCTTGGCCAGGGGCAACAGTATATTGGTATGGTGCCATGCCCCGAATTCCGTAATTCATATCTTGCCTAACATTTTGGCCTTGATCAAAAGTCTGTCCAGCAGAAAATTTCCAAATTTTACTATCATGATTTCCAAGTAAAGGTAATCCCAAACGCTTTAGCATTTCGACCACCGATTTGAAAAATAAATCTTTTTTCTCCATTGAAATATCTGCCATAGACAACCAGCTTTCTATCCTCATAATATTTTGACAGACCGATAAAAAAGTTGGTTCAACCAACTTTGGAGGAGGATCAGTATTAGTACCCACTTAGTATCGCAGTAAGACCAAGGGAATGAGAGATATTAAACAAATCAACCCACACCAAATGATAAGAACATAGGAACTCTTTAATTCGGAAACGCAGTTCAAATGCATAATCACAGACTAGCTCAAACACAGGGCTGACACTTCGTAACGACAAATCGTAAAGCAAGTGCAAGTGTGCACATGCTTAATAAGGGTTTAGGGTTACCTAAAGCGATTTCCCCTTCTAAGCTAATAAAACAGTGTAAATATTATAATAACATAATCCCCCAAGGTGCAAGGCTCGGACATAAATACGCAAAGCGACCTCAACTCACGCACTGCACATGGCTTCATCCAACGGCACACATTCAAATCGAGTCCCAGACCAACCTTTCCATAAAACAGACCTGCCTTAAATACCAATTCGGTATCATGTGACCCTAGGGTCACCCAGTCTGAGATGACGCAACTTGTGGAATCTCAGACTGGAATGCAATTTGCATAATCATGGTCAGCTGACCATGACACAAGTAAGCATTGCCTGTGAGCAACATTCGGGGGCATGTTTACATTTTGTAAGTGAAATATCCTCTTACACAATTTAATTTAATACCCTACTATCAGTAAATAACTACCATGTAGTAGGGGGGTGTAATCCATCAACCCAAATTATTCAGTAGTTACCACCGCATTAGTGTGGGCATCGACATCATTGCAAAATTGAATTTCGTGAAGCTTATTTAAAGCTATCCTTTGTAAGAGAGTTCCAAAATCTAATGGCATGCAGGAAATAAGACCAATAAAATGGATCTGAATGGGCTCGGACACAGTTATTATCTTACGTTTTACAATGCATTTTGACTAATGCCTTACAACTTCCTAATTGGACGTTTGGTTGTATCATTAACCGTTTAAGGGTTAGAAATTAAATGACCTTGAAGATGACCCTAAAGGCCATGGTTGACATCATCGTTGGATAGGGCCAGGGCACATTACTATACACTCTCATTAGCAGAATGTTGATATCGGCTATTATTTTGAAGCAAAATCGCTAAGATAGTCTTTTCTTACACCCTGTCTATTAGGGAAATAAAAAGGAAACTGTGAAAGTGCCTTCTAACATAAGGTAATATTCAGGAAATAAGCTTAATGACCAATCGCTATATAAACTACCATGGACAGCATTCATGGTGATGAAATGTAATATAATGATAGGGGACCTCAGATGGCATGATTGCCTCATCAGGGAGAATTTCTATACCAATTAATGTTTCTCATGTGTTTAAGGCTACTTCACCATTTTTGAGCAAACATTTCATAACTTCTCCTTCTTGAAGTAGATACACTGTATTTTATTATTGTTCCATCTACAAAAAAGTTTTGGACAAACATTTGCAACTGGTTAATTTAAGTAATAATTATTAAGAATGGTAGAAAAGCTAAAGGACATAGTTTTTAAATGCACAAAATAAGTTACACTATGATTTCAACTACCAATTGGATAGTTTTTCTTACCACATGTGTTTGTTTGCAAAAACCATTGTGTTAACCTTGCAGAATGCATGTTTTATTGACAAACCCCTACAACTTCTTAATAGGATTAATGTCAGACTGTTGGGGTTGCCATTCTATTCCCCTTAGTACAGGTACCTCAATTTAATTCAACTCACTACTCTAGAGTTATAGCAAACAAATGCCATATGGCGGGAGTGGTCTCACCGGTTCACTGACAATTATTCCCCAACAATATTTCCCCAGAATTTTTTTCCCGGACTTTTTTTTTCAAACAATTTTTCCCAGATACATTTGTTCCCAACCCTACTTTCACCCTGGACATTGTTTCCTCAACATATTTTCCCAAGGAACATTCTTCGCATGACATTTTTTCCTGGGGAACTTTTTTCCCCAACATGATTTCCCTGGAGATTTTTTCCCAGACTTGTTTTCTCTATCAATTTTTCCCAGGGACAATTGTTCCTAACCATAATTTTACACCGGACATTGTCCCCCTATACATTTTTTTCCGAAATGTATTCCCAAGGCCATATTTGTAGAGGAGAATTTGTTATTTATAATTGACCATGAAATCTAAAAAATTTAAATGTTTGCTCTGCATTTCAAGTATTTCACTTATTTTTTCCAAGGCAAGTTCTTCCTTGGAGTTTTTCCCTCACAATTTTTGCCCAATGACTTATAATATTTACAAAGGTATAAAATGCAACATCATCAGGATATTTTCTTCTAATGTTGGGAAGTATGGCAAAATGGATTTATTGGATTACTTAAGAGGCAAAGCACACAATTTGAATTTCTAAATGTTGATGCTAAATAACCTGGAAAAAATTTTGGTTTTGAACAAAATTTTGGCAAAAATAAATTAGAATACTTGAATTGCTTGACTTGTTATTTCTAATTAGTATGTTTAATTAATGTTTTTAGGAAATGTAAGGAAGAAATATCGGGAGAAATATCACCTCTGGAATAAATGTAGGGGAAAAGATTCCCCTCGGGGAATAATGTGGGGGAAAAGAATGTCCTTGGGAAGAAATGCTGAAGGGAAAACTGTCCGAGGAATAAGTTTTGATGGAGAGATGTCCTCGGGAAGGAATATCCAGGAGAAAAATGTCTGGGGAAGAAAAGAAGGCAGAAAAAAGTCCTGGGAAAAACATGTCCGGGAAATAATGTTCAGGGGAAAAGTGTTGTGAGAAATATGTCAGTGAACCCTAGCTCCCTAGTTTTGAATTAGAATGTTTTCTTGTGCATGTTTCATTTTTTTCTAGCACTTGGGGGCACCAGCTTATATTCATGTGCATTATTTTCAATGTTTTGTTTGAAAAAGATGTGATTTTAATCGAACAGTGAATTAGGCAAAGAAAACAAGGATTGTCATGTATTACGCCCTCAATTAAAGATTTTGAAGGAAGCTATTGCAAAGATTTCCAACATCGATCAAAAGATTCTGGACCAGTTATTGAATGATGGGACAAATCCTGCATTATATGACGAAGAATGAGGCGATTCCAGACTGGCATTAGAGTTATTGATGTCAGAAAAAGAATTGAAAGTGTTGTAGCACCAATAGTGGTTAGGGAGGATGCCAGTAAAGTACAATCCTCAGTCTCCAATACTCAAAAAACCATCGATTTGCCAAAGATCGAACTGAAGAAATTTAGAGGAAATCCACTAATTGGCTTCGATTTTGGAATCAATTGGAAAAAATTACCAAGATCCCGAGATTTATGCCTCCGCCAAGTTTCAATACTTACGGCAAGCTACGGTGGAAGTCTACACCATGAGGTATAATTGAAAGTTTCCTAAAGTCGGCCACTAATTATGAAAAAGCCGTCCAGATACTTAGAGCGCTATAAAAGAAGCAAATTGCTGCGCAAAGTCTGTGCTTGAATATCTGAAACTGGTCATTAACAATGCAACATTGCATAAACATTTTGATGTATCCAAAACATTTACTGAAGCTACATACACAATTAAGGGCTTTGGGAACACTAGGAGTGACAGGGGAAATGGTGGCTGAATTTCTTTACCCGCTTGTGGAATCCAGTTTGCCAGATGAACTATTAATGGCTTGACAACAAAGTCCTTTTTTGGAAAATAAGACATAATGGCAGATCCAGAAAAGACAGCTCTACTATCTATTGCAATTCATTCAAAAGAAAGCAGATAATGAGGATCGCACTTGCATGTCAAAACTGGTTTTGGAAGCACCTCTGAGACTAGTGATCAGAAGAAGAAACAAGGAAAGACAAAATTGACATTAAGTTCCAGAACAGAAAAGGTAGCAACTGCGGCAAGTTTGTTAGCAGGAAAGATGGCAAATTGTTTGTTTTGTGGCATGGGGCATCGAATCTCGGAATGTTTTTTTGCACAACGAATGTCTCTGCAAAACAAGAATAAGAAGATTAGCGAGAAAAAGGCATGTTTCATATGTCTACCATGTGAACATGTGGCCAAAATTGCAGAGGGACAGTCAGATGCCTACACTGCCATAAAAGACATTATGTGCCTCTATGTAGAGGTCTAAATGAGCCAGAATTAGTAATAACACAAGTGGGCAGTTCAGGATCTAGTGAACCAGCTGCAGCAATGGGCAACCAAACATGTACCAGTGATATGCTTTTAAAGACCCAAATAATGAAGCTAAGGGTTCCTGGTGAAGAGAGGTCCATAAGAGTACTTTTTGACGCTGGTAATCAGCGCTGTTATATACGAAGGGCAATTGCAGAGACTAAAGTTACAGAAGACTGGAGAGGAATGGGTCGGAAAAGCAATATTTAGAATTTGTTACCAAACCAGTTTTGCACAGAAGATACAAGATTCTTCCAAAAAGCTGCCATGGATGCAACATACAGGAAGTGAACGTATTAGATGAACCAATCATATGTAAAGGAATTTGCAGACTACACGATCAATTTCAATGATTGACGAAAGCCTCCAAACAACATTGGTGCGGTGATTGGGAATGACTTCTTTGAGGAGCTTCAAACAGGTCGAAGGTCAAAGAGTGTCACCGGCCTAATTGCAGTGGAGACCATTTTTGGATAGACACTTAGTGGCAAGTTGCCTGGTCAACTGGAACGATCTTCGGAAACTTTGGCAATGACATTAACAGCCCTGTTTGTATACTGTCTTGTTCCTGCACAACTGTGGAGCCTAGAAACCTTATGAATCCTTTATCCAGTTGAGTGCAAAACCAAGAAGGAAGTAGAAACTGCAACCAAGGAGCACTTTCTGAAAACTGTTACTAAAAAGGAAGATGTTTGTTATGCGATCAATTTACCTTGGATTGAAGGGACATTAAGAGTTGTCAACCATCGTGCAACAGCCGAAAGTCGGCTTCAATCTGCATCAGTGAATCTATGACAAGAAGGAGGAATGGAGGAGTGAGGCAAAATTTTCAAAGACGGGTGTGCTGAAAAAATAATTGAAGAAATACCCAGCACTTTAATGAATCCAATAGAGCTATTATTTGCCACATCGTGCATTTTTTAAGCTGGAAAGTCAGACAGCTCCTATATGCCCTGTTTGATGCCTCGTGCAAGGATGGAAGATGTCCCTCTCTCAATGAATGCTTAGAAAAGGGACCAAACCTCATTGCTCTTATACCTGAAGGACTTTTATGATTTAGAGATTGAAGATTTGTTTTCTCAGACATCCAAAAAGCCTTTCAGATGATAGAAGTCAAGGAAAACGACTCGAGACGTGCTATGATTCTTGTGGTGGGATGACTTCCAAGAGAGGTCTTGCAAAGTATACAGGCACAAGAGAATGGTATTTTGGGTCATTTAAAGTCCATTCAAGATGAACAGAAATCGGTCGCTGAGAAGCGCTGCTAAAGTCAATGTAGGTTGACAATTCTGTGTCAGCAGTTAAATTCACTCAGTGATTATGAAGGCTTTAGGCAAGTTGCTACTGAAATAATGGAAAAAGGGATGATGAAACATAGACAATGGGAAGTTTCGTTTGCTTTGGAAGACAATTAGTGCAACCAAGATGGGAAAAATTGTTTTGCATGTGCTAGGCTATGGGATATAATCCCGATTTCGATCGCGCATTTCTCTTTCTCACTGATAAAGATTTAATTACATTCGAACATTTTTGCCAAAACATTTCGGAACTATTGTGGGAAACCTAAAAGAGGTCAAAAGAAAGAAAGATTTAAGCCTTTACTTACCATAGGGGTGTGAAAAGGGGTTCTCAAGTTTAGTTAATCCGTCTGTTCGTCCCTCAGTTTTACGGTCATCGTAAAACAGAGTGGTCGTTCGAGATACAGCCAAATTCGGTCCACCTGAAAATCATAAAATCAGAAATAAAAATTAAAACGTTAGCAATTGGTTGTTTCAATTTTCCAAATATCCCACCAATTGTAACCATGAAAGTTTAGTCGTCGAATTCCTATTGGACATTTTCAGTTTTTGACTTATCAAATTTATCCAGTTCTTAACTACAAAAAGGGAAGTTTCTCTGGAAACATTACATTGTCCGGAACGTGCGTGTGTGGATCGGTACCATCCCACACGCTGCAATTGTATTTTGAATTTTTGAATATTTCTCAAATTGTACCCGCGTTCTGAAAGTTTAAATTCGCGTTTTGTAAACCTTAAATTTGCCTTTGATTTTACTTTAAATAAATTGGTGATTGTCGGTAAATTTGGTTCGGACTATCTGCTTTCGCTTCCAGTTGGAATTTCGCAGATAGCCCCAGCGGTTCGTTCTGCACGCGCCGTCAAAAACGGCATCTTGTGCTGTTTTTGCCACGATCATAAGTTCATTTTCTTAAGGTCATTGGGACTCGTCCCCGGTTGTCCGGAAGACGAGCCACCTGCAACGTGTCGCCGCGGCACGTCCTTGCCGCCACGACACGCCTGAGAAGTCCCCTCCTGGGACTTCCTTACCTTGGCCTTGAGACAAGGCCGGCTCACCTAATCGCCTCTTGCGATCGGGCCTCTTTCTTTTATCCTCCGTATCTTCTCACATTCGTGCACTCCAGACACTCTACAGGGTGTCCCGTCAGTGAGAAGCACGAAATTATAAAAGAAACCTTTATTTTGCATATCATTGTTCTACGCGGCTAACGAATAACGTCACCGTAAAGCGCCCATCCACGGAGCAAATACGGAGCGTTACCAACACGCCCATCAGACATCCTACAGGGTGTCCTTATTCGGGCGTGAACCCGCAAGGCCTCATTTGGAACACGGCTACTGACACGTTACAATGTGAATTTCTAACTTGGAAATGCAAGAAACAATTTCAAAGAGATCCATATTGGCGCATATTCACCAAATTTTTGATCCTATTGGATTCTTTTTACCTGCTATGATTATTCCTAAACAGATGATGCCACAAGCTTGTAAATTGAAGTCCTCATGGGATGAGGAGCTGCCTAACAAAATGGCTGACACTTTTAAGACCTGGTTGAAGCAAGCTAAAGTCCTAAAAGACGTTTTTATTTCACGGGATATAACTACTGTACATGCGTTCGGTGATGCAAGCCAGGCGGCATATGTGACAGTTGTTTTTCTACGTGATTTAGAGAGACCAAGTGACTGTTAGTTTAGTGCTGGCTAGGTCCGGAGTGGCTCCTCAAAAGACAGTGACAATGCCTCAACTGAAACTGCTTGCCTGCACTATTGTTGATCGATTAGTGAATACAGTCAAGTAAACTTTTCTATGGAGAATATGAAAACTTTCTTAGGGAGTGATTCCACAACAGATCTTGCTTGGATCCTACGCAATGATATATGGGGCACGCTTGTAGTAAATCAGGTCAAAGAAATCTGTTCACTAACCAATGTAGCTGATCGGAGGCATGTTCCAGGAGTTAAGAATCCAGCGGATCTACCAGCAAGAGGTTGTTCACAGATTAAAATACTACAATCACAATGGTGGTAGGGTCCAGATTGGTTGAATGAATCACCTGAATAGTGGCCAAATCAAGAATCGGTAGTGGATGAGCATCTTGTCCAAATGTAGAAGAAGTGTGTAGTCACTCAAGTGGCTATACTGTAAATAAAAATGCACAAGGTTGGCACTTATTCAGATCATCTTACTTAAAAAATGTTCGTACCATGGCTTGGATCTTACGATTCATTGGGCAAGCAAGAAGATTGACCGATGAAAAGGGATGCCTTACATTTGAAAACGTTCAGTTTGCTGAAGACGCCGTTTTCAGACTGAGACAAGGTGAGGTGTTTGAGCTAAAGGGAGAATCAATTTCTAACCTTAAAGTTTACCGAGACAGGAATGAACTTAAGGATATCAAGAGGATTTCAAGTCCTGTTTTGCTGCCAAATAATAATATTTGGGTGGTTATGATGATCCGACATGAACACCTCAACAATGGACATGCCGGAATACAAGTGTTGATGGCCAAGATCCATGAAAGATGCTGGATAATTAAAAGTAGAAAAGCAATCCGCAGGGTTATCAGCAAATGCGTTAGATGTTGATGCTTTAGTGCAAAACGTTTTGCTACTACTCCTACATCTCTATCCAAAGATCGTGTAAATGATGCTTCTTCATTTCAAGTTACTAGAATCAATTATGCAGGTCCATCAACGCTCAAAACTGGAGTTAAGACATGGGTTGTACTGTTTACCTGTGCAGTGTTTCGGTGTATAGATTTACAGCTTTTGACATGTGATACTGAAATCTTTCTATGGGCGTTTCAATGTTTGGTTTCTCGTTTAGGCAAACATGATAATGTGTACTGTGATAATGCCTACAATTCATTGGAGCAAACAAACTGATGTCTATTAACTGGGAACTTGTTTTTTTAGGGATTTTGAGCCAAGTAGAAGCCATTTTAAATGTTCGTGCATTAACGTATGTTACTGAAGATGTTGATGATCTTAGACCATTTACTCCAGCCATGTTTCTGCATGCATACCAGAAAACTGAAGTTAGAGAGGTAGATGTAACAGTGCAAGATTTAAAAAGGCTACATAAATATCAAGCAAAAATAAAAGATGATCTAGAGTTTCAACAAAGATTTCCTGGTGAGTATCTGTCACTGTTGGTGCAGAAAGGTGAACAATGGAACAATGAAAACAGAATTTGGCATCAATGACATCATGCTAGTTTAAAGTGATTTGCTTAAACACATTTATTGGCCAATTGCAAAAGTGATTAAATTACTACCAGGAAAAGATGGAACCACTCGCCTATATGACTTGAAACCTGCAAACGGAGTGATGTTACGACCTGTTCAACGGTTATATCCGTTATAAATTTCGGCTTAAGAAAAGACCATTTTAAAATGCAGACATTTCATTATATTATCGTTTCTTTTGTGAATTGCCTCATGGCGAATTTGATTTGGCCAAAAAATCTGCACTTGTGTACACTATGTGTAAGTTTCTTTACTCGTTTCAATCAGTTGGGCAACATGCATACTTCAGTGTAGTCAGTGCACCCTACGTTCCGTGTTCAATTGGGTTCATTACATGCACTGAGTGTACACGGACTACACCGACGAGAGTCGGTGTAGTCTGTGTATCCATCATGGCGGACCGGTGACGTCCTGAGCTTGCACGGCGCCAAAAATTTTACAAGTTCCGATTGCACTGGCTAGCTAATTACACTGCTTTCGTGGGTCCAATCAAACTCGCCATTAGTGACAAAAGAAAGGTGTGAGTATGTTACAGTAAATGCTAGCTCCAATGTTTGGTTTGAAAAGGCAAATGTTCTTATTTTCACTTTTCCTGGAGATTTTGAGCCGCACAGCAAAGTTTTAATTCAGCGAAGCACCAAAAGTGAGTGTTGGTGCATATTAATCAGCTTTTGAAGAAAACAAGAGTGGGAAACGGATAGTGTTCCACTCGTCCAAACAATTAGGCATGCAAATTGCATTGAAGGTTTTTTTTAAGATTTACTCCCCACAGCAATGGGGAGTGCGCCGCTAATGAATATGGCGCATAGAAGGGGTGCAGATGGGAGCGTTAGGGAGCATTACGATACACAAATTGGGTAAGGGCACACAGAGGATTAATGGGGTAAAACCATGGCGAGCATGGGCAATGGGGGACAATTGAATGAATGATGGATAAGAACATAAAACAGGATAGGCGATTGTGCCCTTGAATAAAGTAGAAGTCACTTGAACACTATGTAATATACCTGAATGTACTGGGAAACGTAAAGACAAATGCACAAGAAAATAAGGAGCTCTAATACACTTAAGAAGACTTACACATACATACACATACAATCGAGAATTTACATACATTAATTGAGCACCATAGATAGATAAATACACGTTAGCACTTAAAAAAACGAAGCAATGAACAAGGCTCTCGATGAGACAGCCTGGAGAATCCTGGCCCTGTTCCCCACCTAGGGGGGACGGCCTAAGTTCAGATGGACTAGCTTCCTCGTTGCCACTGACATAGTCCCAGTTTGCATTATTGTCTTAAGTTTTCCGACACTTGATGGTTCCGAACTCCATGTTACTGCTGCTCTTGACCGAATGTGGCACACTCGGCTCGCCTGAGCCGCAGAAACAGACCGCTGCTGGTGCTATTTAAATCAATGCAGGTACGCCCTGGACGCTCCATGCCCAGTGAGGAACTGGGTGGTCAGGAAGTATGGCCTGGGAATCCTGAAGAGTTAGGCTAGAGAGGGCTAGAGGTGGCAGCCTCAGTGGCATATTCTTGGGCCCATAGCTCCACACTGCGAAGGTCGCAAGCGATGTTTAGCATAAGACATTGGAAAGCGATTGAAGTGGGAAACCACCTGCATGGAGGCTGCAGCTTTGGCCAAGGTGTCCGCCCTCTTGTTTCCAGTGATCCCTGTCAAGTGTCTGAGGAAGCTAGCACGTTGCAGGGACGTGGATGATTGTTGGCACAATCCGTCAAGACCGCTGCATGGGCCATTGACTCGCCCCCACTTGGTGGTCTGCAGAAAGGCAAGGGATTCTGCTTGCATGACTGAGTAGCAGGGAGGCAGCTTGAACTTCCGAGTGGACGTCCGGTGGGCCTTCAACGCGGCGTTGGTTAAAGGCTTTTAAGTAATCCCATTGATAAAATTGCTTGTAACACATTTAGTTGGAATAATTCACTAATAGAAGTAGTTAGAACATGGACATACTTTGGCATAACGTATCAAAATAATGGCACTTTTTCTAGACACCTCACATCCCTAAAAGCAAAACTAAAATCACAATCCCACATGGTTTACAAACTTTTCATAAGGAAAAAACTGAACAATCTACAAACACACCTGCAGCTATTTAACCATCTTCTACTACAAATTCTCATATTCAATGCCATTGTTTGGGCATGGTACAAACCAGAAATTTTTTCAGGGATTCAAGAGAGATTCTTCCGCCAAGTTTTCGGTCTGGACTACTCTACCCCCACTATATCATTTCTAACGAACTTAACCTTAAATCGATCTCACTTACATTATTACATCATACCTTCAAATTCTGGAAATCCGTTAAACAAAGGGATTCACAAAACTTACAGGAAGTTCAGTTTCTCTCATCACTAGACCAACCGCATAATAAGTATAATATCCTCCACCACTTCCTTGAAATATCAGTGTCCCCCAGAGGATATCCTCCACGATTAGCAGATTATACCTTCAACCAAATTGAGACTTGTGCTACACTAACTATAAATAAATACTATTTGGAACACCAGACAAAAATTACAGATCGTATCAATAACTCAATTCATCATACACACTTTAAAATAATTAGTACATACCCATTTTCAGTCCAACCATACTTAAACTTCAACATCCCATTTTTCCTGAAAAAGTTCATCTTCCAGCTCAGAGCTAACCCCTATAATATCTACATTAAAAAGGAACCATTTAGACCTAATATAACCACCCCATGTGCCTTATGTTCTGGAACACCTCCCATTTTTCCTCACCTACTGAAGGAATGTACCAACCCTAACATCAAAACAATCATAACAACTAAATTTTTTGCAGACATGCTTCCTTGTATGATGAAGTGGAAGAAGGTAGAAAATATTCTGACAAATTGCAGAAAGATCTTGTTGCCTTGGATACTTGGTGCAACATTTGGCAGCTAAATTTAAATAAGGAAAAGTGTGTTGTGATGCGCATTTCCCGTAAAAGGATTGCTCATTCTCCCAAATATCATTTGGGTAATGTCCAACTTACCTCTGTCGATACTGTCAAGTATCTGGGCGTTAATATTTCTAATAATCTTTCTTGGAACCATCATTTTATGAAAATTATTGGAGGGTACTGAGTTGAATTGAATTGAATTGATAGGCCTTGCATGATAGGACTTTTCCAGAGTCCAAAACCTACATAGATAGGTCAGTTTTCTTGCCATCTCCCACAACTCAAAGCTTAACCATCCCATGTCCCCCTGCAAGGAATCCACTGCTTTGAACCTATTTTAACCCATTGCTTCCCTAGCCTGTTTTCTTTGCAGGATTTCCAGCTCTTTGTTCAACCCAATAGAGCAGCAGAGATTGTTATTGGCATACAGTATGTTAATGCCAGGACTGCAATCCCCTTCTAAGCTACTCGAATAACCTCATACTTGCTAAAGGATTGAAAAGCCAAACGACACAAAAAGCCTGCCATTCTACAACTTTCTAGGCGGTTTTTATGCTCCATGTTAGAAAAATACTTTGTTCTATTGCTCAAGAGTACCCCTAAATATTCGTACTGTGTGACCTAAAGAACAACCTGTATATTAAGGGCCCATTCAATACTTGACGGGATCACCGCATTTCCTTCCACTATCAGAACCCCAGATTTATTGCTACCATATTCCAGCCCAAAGTCCGTTCCATACTCCCCTGCTGTGCTTGAAAGACTTTGCAGTTCTTCAGTACCTTTCAATCTTAAGCTGACATCATCGCAAAACATCAGGCTTTACAACTTTCTTTCCCCAATTCTATACCCGTCCCGAATTCTGTGAACGGATTCCCAGTTCGTTGATGTATACCAAAAACAACACAGATGATAGAGGGCATCCTTGCCTAATCTTCCTTATTGACATTAATACCTTTAGTTTTAACCTCGCCCCATTGGATAGCATATTTAGTAATCTTGTACAACTGACGAATGGCATCTACCAGATAGTGGGAAATTCCATATGTAACTACTGTAGTAAGTCCCAAAGCACAGCTCAGTCCACATTATTGAAGGCACCCTTTTTAAAGTGTGTGATGAAGTTCACTTTACACGTTCTGTAACTATCAAGAAAACATTCAGACAATCAAATGTTTTATACTTAATTTCAATCTCTTGTTCCAGGAGGAAGATCCAAATGTCAGGAGATATCCGGTTCAGCTATTCCAGAGCGAGGTATTGCAAAGTAAGTTGAAACATTGTATAGAGCTTTTGAGATATTTGGTAAAATATATTTATTTGTATAACATAAAATACTGGGAAATCATTGTTTCCTTTTACAAGTATAGAGGTTAAACTTTGGTAGGAAACTTTATTAAAAAATAAGTTTTCTCTAAGTCTGAGCTTGACTATAGAGACATGACAGCAAGTCGTTTGAGCAAGATTTGGTCGACCCTGTTGTAAGAAAACAGTCCTTACAAAGGGAAGCTTACCTGATAGTCTGCTGCTGGTAGCCAATGAGAATTGACTAGTTTTGGGCGAGCTGTCAGGTCCTGTAACCGCAGCTGTAGAAATGACGGGGATCCCGTTAGCCATAAGATTGCCAATATCGTCAGCTGGGCTGCCTGTCTTACCGGCTAAATTTTGGTAAGTTTAAATCCAAAATCTGAAAAAAATTATAGGCTAAGGGTGCGTGACAGAATTTCATGGACTTGGAGAATATTGCTCAACATATAAATGACAGAGGAAAAATTGCCCATACAAACATAAATAAAAATTCCTGTAAATATGTAATAAAATTGGATTATAAAAATAAATGACATTTTAAAATAACATATGAAAATTTAGGAACGAGAACACATTGTAGGTGAAGTGAATGACTGCCCAGGAGTTTTAAGAATAATAAAAATGTTGTAACCAATAAGTGATCTGGAAACGTTATTTTGCTTCTGAAGATCACGTGTAGAATTTGGCCTGAAAATGTGATAGTAAACTTAGTGACGACACATAAAAATAGTAAAGAACTATAAACCTTTGGTGATAGTAACGACTTCTTACTAATAGAACTAAAAAAGGTTAAAACATAACAATAGAAATGATGTATATCAATGAGATATAATTGGGAACATTTACCGATTGCATCTACTCTTTCTGGTTTCCTGAGGAAAATTAAGTATCATAGAATTTTGGTAATTAAATTCTGAGAGATAAACATACATGTAAATGAAAAGAAACTTTGGAACTATTTGAAAGAATCACAATATCATTTTGGTTTGAGCTAGATGGCTAATATTGCACAGGTCGATATTGACACGGTGAAACATTCTATAATAGAATAACATTGCTATATAAAATGGTAAAAGCAATCATAACAACAACAAAATTTCAAGTTTTAAAATTGCATGTAGCAGTGGAGGCGCATCGTATCTTCAAGATGATTACTCACTGTCTACATTATCAAAGACCTCCTCATGGAAGTCCATCTCTTCATTGCTGTGGTGCATCTCCTCGTTGCAGATGAGGTCAACAAGGTGGTTATTGTTGTCGGTATTTCCCGATGAATCAGCACCACAGACATCATAGTGTTGGGGCTGTGGCGTAACCATAGGAATGATCCTGCTGACCTAATTGCAGTTGTAAGGGTTGGAGTTCATGAAGAATGCAATCCAAACCTATTGATGGCAGTAGTGGATTGTGTGGTGACTGCCTATATTGATCCTGTAGATTGAGCTGTGGAAAGAGAATATTTTCACCATTACCCGTTGGTTGAGGACCGTGGCGAGGATGTGTACATTCTGATGTGTACATTGCTGAGAAGCCTTGGAGGTGGATGCAACACTGATATTTTTTCTGTGGGCTCCAATGGAAGTATGTTTTCTACCTTTTCGATTGACTGCAATGGGCTCTAATTGTACAGTAGGCTGAGAATTTTGTGCGATGTGCCCTAATATCTCTCGATCCATTGAGGCATGGGGACATCTGTAAATTGATGTCTAACATTAGATTCACTGGTGGATTGAGTTGTCCTAGCATGTCACCAGGTGGCGATGGCTGTTGGACGTCATTGTTTTGGTTGCCAGTTACAACCAAAGGTGGTTGTTGAGAGCGCCCTACTGTGAAGATAGCCACAGGACTGTGACTATGCTGTGTAGCTTTCCCTTTAAGCCGGGTACTCACTAGGAGTCGCTACTGGGATAGAATCATGTACAATGTGGTCACACTAACCAACACCCTGATACCCTTCTTGTCTTAAGTCTGCTTGTTTTTAAGAGCATGCCACTTCCCTAAAAATCTCTTGGCCACCTTAATAGCTTTCTGTTTTTGCGGTTCCTCCCCAACAAAGCCCAGTCACTCTGCTACAGACATTCCCACCATACCCTGCCTGTACTCCTCTAATTTTCCGCAGGTACACATCACATGAGTGACATCGTCAACCCCATCCCCACATAAGTTACATAGCACATCTACCGTACGAAACTTGGCCAATCTCTTATTTGTCTCAAGTAAGCCAGCCCTAGCCTTAAACAACAATGCACTACCTAAGGAGTAGTAACCAATGTTTTAACCGATTTATCTGAAAGACACCATAGGCCGTTCAAAGATGTGCCCACCCTCGACCTCTCATCAACTCGTACACCTGGCGTGCAGGATGCTCCTTTCCCAGTAATCTCAGCCTTCTTTAATAAGTCAACTTAGTGACCATATCTCGAGCCTCAAAACTAGACCAACCCATGTCCCCCTGGAGTGCCTCGACTGCTGTGTATCAGTTAGCCCCCAGAGTGGCTCTCGCGTTCTGATTTTGCATGCATTCTAGGTCCTTCATAAGTCTTTTATCATAGCAAAGTACAATGCTACCATAGGTTACTGCTGGTACCCCTACATTCTTCCAAACTCCCCTAATAATATCTTATTGTGAGAAGGATTGAAAGGCCAACTTCCTAAGAAAACCCCCCATGCGACGTACCTTTAGTCAAAATCTGCCAATAATGAATGCCAAGTATTTTCTGTCCTTATTTAGAGTTACACCCAGACACTCATACTCTGTCACTACCTTAATTCGGACCCCATCTATCTTCCAATCCATACCACCCACCCTATGCGGCTCATCAATAACCATGACACTGGATTTCTCCTCGCCGAATTTAAGCCCAGTCTCTACCAAATTTCCCACAGATATCAAGCAACAATTGCAATTCCTCGCCCCCTTCCCGATAGTAATGATTCATCATCGCAAAACATTAATCCTGGCAGTTTGTTAGCCCCAATTTTATACTCATAGCCTGACTCTCGCATTTGAACCCCTAGTTCATTAATGTACACCAAAAACAACAATGAGGACAATGGGCATCCCTGTCTTACCCGTTTACATCGCATAATGAAAATGCCATCATCATATAACGCTTTAATTGCATCGACAATACCACCTGCTATCCTATAGGACCTTAATAACTCCCAAATTCTACCCCTATTCACATTGTCAAATGCTCCCTTTTATATCCAAAAATGCCATGTGAAACCAGTGCCCTTTCCGGTGAGCCAGTTCCATTAGTTTAGTAATTACGAAAAGATTGTAAGACACTCTCCTTTCCCTCCTAGCTCTAGCTCCACCTGCAATCTGTCACGAAGGAGCCCCGCAATAAATTTATACATGCAGCTTCTAATAGCTACTAGTCTATAATTCTGTAAGTCTGCCTTATCCTTTCATTTACCTTTATGAATCAGTGAAATCATGGTGCTCATCCAATGAAGCACCTATTAAAGACATGAACCAGCATTTGCAACCCCAATTCGCCTTGGTATTTTATAAACTCATTCGGTATGTCATCCTCTCCAACAGCTTTCCAACATTTTAATCTAATGCTGGCTTTCTTAATTTCCTCCATGGACACAGGAAATGTTGCATTCAGTGATCTCTCATCGGTAACATTCAGCTCCTCTTGACCATGACCAGCTAGTAGATCAAATGACATGAAAAGGTGAGCTGACCTTGCTGCCTTCCAGGCCACTGTCTGGAAAGCATAATCAGGGTCAAATCCTGACTCATCCAAATAATCCAGTTTTGAAAAATGCTGTAAAGCCATTTTCCTAGCTAGTGCAATTTTAGCAGTAAGGCTGATAATTCCGTGTTGTTTTAGATAGGGGTAACAAAAATGTACAAACCTGCAGAAATCTATGGAATTGTGTTTGGTTAAACATGCTATAATAGAAACTCTCATCTCAGTGGTTATTGCTGATCAAAAATGAGCAGGACGTTTAATTATGCATCCTTTGCGATTCACAACCATTATGGGTGTTTCTGAGAATGAATTAGATTTAGAAAATAATATATCAGTAAAATAATCTTTAGATTCACGTGTACTTTATTTTAGATCCTGACGCTGACGCACTTTGTGGACGGCCCTCTTTCTTGGAAGTAGTCGCCGTATTTTGTGAGCCGCCCTTCTTTCCATATGACATCAGAGTGCTAGAACCTGCATGTCCACATCGTTGCAGGAATGGAAAACTAGATGGTGCCATGGTTTGCTGTACTTTTGTTGCTGAGTCTGAAATAACACTGATTTATCGTTATTTAGTGAGTATTTTGTTAATGGAAGCGTATGTTGTTTGGTATTTATTTGTTTTGTATTGATATTGTTTTCAGCTTTACCATTAACTTCTTTGTTTTCAGCAATTTTATCATCTCTGTTGTTTTCAGCATTTTTAATTATTAACTTTAGCTGAAACTCTACAGTTTCAGCTATTTTTCTGATCCTGGTTTTGGCACATGTGATTCCTTGACTTTCAGATTTTGACTGGGGATCATAAATGATGGGTAGGTCAAGGGGCTTCAATTTAGGGCGTTTATTAGGATTTTTATGTATAGCTGGTAGTTGTATTGCAGTAGTTTCATCATCACCTGTGGGAAAGTTTTACAGGTTTTTGGAATTACCGATACCAATGGATTGGTCTCTAGTCTTGTCCCATAATTCGTACGTATTAGGAGGCAATTTCTTTGCAGAGTAACCCTTGCTCTTAGAGCTGATAGGGTTCAAACTAATCAACACTGTCTTCTTCCGAGAAGGATGGACAATTAGCTAAGTTATGTTTGTGCCATCGGAATTCCTGACTATGTTCCAGGTTTCCGACTGCTTCAAGCAAGGTGACAGCCACCTTCTCAAAGAATGATGTTATATTGGTGGTGACAAATTCTTGATCCAGGCTCATTCTGTGAAAGGATAAGAGATTGTCCTGGGGAGATCTCGGGACTCTGGCAAAGGTTAAGGCAAACAGACTGTGACCGGAAGACTGAGATGTGGCTGGGTTGCATGCCCATTTCATGAAAGGTAAAAAATCTTCCCAGGTAGAGTGATCCTTAGCCACTGCTATTGCCAATCGGGATTTTATATCATGATGTTTACGCTTCACGGGGTTGGCCTGTGGATAATAGACTGCAACTTTATCCAGTCTAAACCCCATCATTTCAGCTGTTTGCTGCATGATGGTAGCTAGAAATTGCAGTCCGTTGTCGCAACGAACCATCTTGGGTGTTCCATAGCGCAAACAAATTTTATTTATAATGATCTATAAAATGGTGTCCGCCCTGGCATGGGAAATGGGAAATAATTCCAACCAGCCCGATGTAATATCCATGATTGACAAGATGTTGTTAGATCCACTTGTAGACATAGTAATGGGTCCGATGAGGTCGATACTAATGTTATCGAATCGACTGGTTATCGGTGGGCAAGTGTATAATGCAGTCAGTGCAAGCTTTCACATATTTGGAAATAGATTTTCTCATATTGTTCTAAAAATACTTTTGGACAATACAGGTGTGAGTACCATTTACCCCTTGGTGACCGGCCTCCACAGTGGAATGATTCCACTTGATGACTCTTTCTTGTAAATATGAAGGTATGACAATTTAGGTCCATATTCAGCACTGTCTGGCAAAAACCGATTTCAGATGTCTTTAAAACCCAAGTAGCCTCTTCCTAAAAATGTTCTTGCTTTAACTGCTAAATAGTCGGCAGGGGATTCCAATGCTTCCATGATAGAGGCACATTGTGGGTCATCCAACTGAGCTTTCCTGAAATCCTGATTGTTAATGGGTTGCTCATCAGTCAAGAGCTGATGTATTACCACTACCAGCTTGGTTTTTGTTCTCAATTATCTGAACAATAGATCAGCAACTACATTGAGAGGGTATGCTGGGAATGACTAGGTTATGCTGTATATCAAATACGTAGTTCTGGGCGGAAAGAGCCCATCTTCCCAAACGACCCACTGGTTGATATAAGGTGACGAGCCATCACAACGGTCTGTGGTCACTGTGTACTACAAATGGCATACCGTCAAGGTAACCACGAAACTTCCTCATTGCCCAGATCATGGCAAGGGCTTCCTTCTTGGTTGTATTATAATTAATCTGGGGAGCAGTGAACAACTTAAGAGGCATATTCTATTACATTGTAGGGGACTTCATCCCCTTGTACCAACACGTCTCCCATAGCCAGGTGACTGGCATTGGTGAATAAACGGAATCCTTGTGAAGCCGGTCCTTTAAAATGTTAAAAACAAATTTACAGCCTTTATCAAAATTGAAAGTCGTATCCTTTTTTAAAAAATGCATAAAGCGGTGAGGCAATTTTTGCTGAGTTTAGGATGAACTTAGAAAACCACCTGCATGAAGAAACCAAGGATTTCATTTGTTTAACATTTATGGGATAAGGTAAACCCAATAGAGCTTTAACCTTTGCAGCATTAGGACTGATTCCCTCGGGGGTAATAGTGTTTCCCAGATAGTCCACAGATGATTGAAACTGTAACTTTAAGTTCCTAAAGGGTGTAATGCCCAATGACATGTCTTCTCCCAGCAGAAGGGTACAAACAAAAGGAAAAACTTAATCAACGAGCTTTATTCAATAACAAGGGGCTAAGCCCACAAACAAACAAACTTACAATAAAGGCGAACTTCAAAGGCAAACAATGCCAGGCCTCGACCGAACAAAGAAACGTCAGAGTCGGCCACACAAAGAGAACGCTAAAGCCACGGCGAACACTAACGATTGCACAACCCGAAGCGCAAGCACGACCTGCCACAGCGCAGGTTGACAAAGCTAAGAGTGCCAATGCCTAGTATGCACCCTCCTATATAGAGCCCAGGGATCACCAGGGGCGCGCCAACCCAAGGTCGGCCGCTACGTGACCCTGACCCTGACACCCCTGCACCAGGCGTTGCTGCTCCGAAGCAACCAAAAAAGAGCACAAAAAATTCAACGAGCAACACAATAAATGCAACTAATCACAACTAAAAATGGGTCCACGTGCGACGGCGTAGACTCCCGGCCGGAGCACTAACACAAAACCAGGAACAGTCCGGGTCAGGATCGAAAGGTCGAAAGGTCACCAGGGTCCATTCCTCAATGACAGGCTGGACGACGAACCAAAGGGGTCACCAGAGGTAGGCGTCCCTCCCTCCGTGCCTTCTGACGTTTACGCTCCTCCCTGCGCTTCCTCACGCTGCACCCGATGCTCCGTAAAAGTCCAGGCCAGGAAAAGGTCCTCACTCGGCCATTCCTGGGGCCAGAGGATACCCAGTCCACCAGCAATCTTCATCACGTCACAGGCCGGCTTTGACACAGGGTCAGGAAATTCACCCTCACAAAGCCAATGGTCCAGCCAGAAAAGTTCAGCCTGCGACAGGAAACGGTCATAGCCAACGTCCATCACCCAGGCTTGACGTTTATGTGCCGAAATCTCTGCGGGCGGGTATTCCGGCCTCGTACACCCGCATCAGGCGACACCACGATTCCTCGCGGTCCACCGTCTCCTTGGTGACATAGGGGAAACACCCATCAGGTTCTTTACGTACAGGACGTCATCCGGCTTCAGAGCCACCAGGTCCGGTGCTGGGGCAGGATCCTCCACCGGAATATACTTTCCGGGGTGAAGTGCGTCATCCACCACCTCAACAATCGAAGGACCGGGCAACTTCGGTCCTAACGGGAAAGTGTCCGGCTCTGCTGGTACATAAACAAAGGGGCTGATCGTAAAAACTGCCATTGCGTCGACAGAAATTTACTAGATTTCCAGGCGTCGTAAATCTGGACCGAGCGACCTTAAGTCCCCATATAGGTGGCACAGTCCAAACGATGAGACGACGACATTATGTGCAAGACCGACACAAACACCGAACGCGTAAACAAATGGGCACTAGCGAATAATCCAAAGCGTCCAGCTAGAGCGAGTGTCGGGCAACAAGTAGCTCCTGTGTTGACCAGCTGGACCCCATAGCTCCATAAGAACATATTTAGTCTAAAGTCTCTCTTGTTGTGAATTAAATGTCACTATAAATGGCCTAAAAAATTATTTTAAAATTAAAATTGTATTATTAAAATTGTATTATTGATGTGGATAGGATACTCACTTTCAAATTATCTTGAGCCCTTCATTTGATTTCTTAATATAGACCTACATCTGCTTCTCCATCTGTATTGCGGATAATAAGCATCGAAAGTAAATGATCTCTAATATCCAGTGTGACCTTAAACAAGTGACAAAAAGACCAGATGCTGTTTAAAACCAATATAAAATAACATTTAATAGACATTAATAAAATTGATTAGCTTACTTATTGTTAATTGGAACGATAATAAAATCCTTTTCCAAACATTTACGTTTTTAGTCCATGCCGCAACTTGACTGAGGCATCTTTCATCATCTCTAAATGAAAACAGTTTGGAAACGTTACATCTAGTAATAAAAAGTAATAAAAATGAAATAAACACTATGCATGTCTTGGAGTGATTACCTTAATAAAGTCATCTCTAAAGTCATCCCCTTCATCATCAGATGATATTGTTATGAGGTCTAAAAAAACTAGAACAAAATGAGCCTCAAGAGCCATTATAAAAAAACATCAATTTTACAAATTGAAGGTTGAGAAGAAATAAAACAGATTAGATTTGCACCAATAATTAGACTGCAATAAATCTTTTAATAAATTGTTTAAAATACTCACCAGTTTTCTCATTCCTATAAACATCATCTCCCTTAGCTGATTTGATGTAAATCTCAGAATCAGGAGGAATCTGCTGTTCTGGGTTGAACGCCGTTAATGTTGTCGAACTACCACATGTTTTGCATTTTTGAACAACATTGTATTCCATAGCAACCTAAAACATGTGAATGAAATTATGAAATGTTAACGTTTTCCATTAATAACATGCACGAAATGTTCGCAATATTGAGAAAAACCTGTTAAGTGACCACTAAAAAATGCTATGTTGGTCACTGTACGCAGATGTCACTATACAAAGAATGCCTGAATTACATTAAAATAATGAACATGCACACTGCACATGTACATGTAGACTGTAATACATGAAATAAAAAACCATAAAAATCAAAAAAACTATGAATCGTCATGTCCAAGTGTTAAAGCAAGTTATAAGGTGACTCATCTGTTATCTGGTCACTTTTTAAGGTGCATGTAAAATTCGCAAGAAAGACAACACGCAGGGCCGTATTATCTATTAAGCAGACAGGGCTGAAGCCCCAGGGCCCACCAAAAGCAGGGGCCCATGATACACTTTCACTTGATAAAAAATTCCAAAAAAAATCAACTCCCAAAGTAAAAGGGAAATTAGACGCAATTAATATTTCGTAGGTGATGTATTATAAATTGAAAAGTTCAGTAAATTTGCAAATTTGCTAAATTCATTTTTTCGAGCATAAACTAGCAACATTTACAACTTGTTCTGACATCATACTTCCACATGGTTAGCTCAGGGCCCATTTTTTAAGAACAATTTGCCAAATTTTTCACCTTTTTCTTGTAAAAATTTGCAAAATTCTTTACAGGTTTTCCATGTACAAATTTTCCAAATTCTTTAAGTTTTCCAAGTACAAATTTGAAAATTTTTCCACATTTTATATGTACTAACTTGCAAAAATTCTCAAGGTTTTCGGGTGTACAAATTTGCACAATTTTCCACGTTTTCCGAGTACACATTTGCAAAATTTTCCCCCTTTTCTGAGTCCAAATTTGCAAATTTTTTAACCTTTTCTGAGTCCAAATTTGCAAAATTTTCCATTATTTCTGAGTCCAAATTTGCAAAATTTTCCACCTTTTTTGAGTCCAAATTTGCAAAATTTTCCACCTTTTCTGAGTCCAAATTTTCCACGTTTTCCGTGCACAAAGTTGCAGACTTTTTCACTTTTTCTAAAGACAAATTTAAAAATTTCCCATGTTTTCCGAGCTCAAATTTTCAATATTTTCAGACGATTTTCTGAATTTTTAAAAAATTGTTTAAAGTGTCAATTTTTTACATTGTCATTGGTCACTGACATTTTTTTGAAATGTAGAAAAGTCAGGGAAATTTATAACGAAATTTCTAGGGAACCCTGTTTTAATTTTGAGTTATTATAAATGTGAATTTAAAATTAAATACTGCATTAAAAGTTTTTTTTAAAAAAAGATCTTAAAAGCCTTAACATTTAATCTAAAAAAAGTCCTAAAATTTAATCTAAAAAAGTCCTAAAAAGTCTTAAATATTGAATATTGGAAATTGTTTGCCACCCTGTAATATAAGGTCTACTTAGGGTATAAATGATTATTAATATAAAGAATATATTTAGAAAAACAGAAAAAATATGATGGTCTCACATGCAGATAAAGTTCCATCTGGCAGCGTATGCACACTAATTATTTCCAGCTCTATGCTATATACTAAATACTGTATATGCATGTTATATGTAAATTATATATTATATGTATAACAAAATATCAAAATGTATGTCATACTTTACATCTAATATGGTATATAAAACGTGTATATACCCTTACAGAAAAGTCTGTGTGCCAACTGATGGCAAACTCATAGAATCCAGCAGTTGACTAAGTTTGCTGACAATTTTGAGGAAAAACTGTGTGCCCTTGGTGGTTTTGTAAAACTGGTGGATTTTTATAGTAGTGTGAAACTGGTAGAAAATAGTGGCCTTTTTTGAAATGGTTGGTTACTGCTGTTTTTCTCGCAGATTTTAGCTGAAAATTGTGGGATTTTTTCCATCAAATTGACCACAGCAGGTGCTGAAGGAACAGTAAGGGCAAACTGAGAGACTTCTTAATGCCGGATATCAGTATGACATAACATTGAAAACTGGTGTTTTTTGTTAGAATTTTGCCATAAATTTGATGGAATATTTTCCTCACTTTGATCTCACTTTGTTAGGAAGGAAATTCTGTAGACTTTTTGTACTATTTTATTTTAAATGACGTCATTACAGCAAAGTGAAGGTTTTTTTGATGATTTTTGCTATAAATCTGATAATGAAATTTCCCTCAGTTTGAGCACACTTTTCATGGAAAAAATCCAACAGAAATCCTTGAGTAATCTACCAAAATAAGTCCACGTACAATCGAAGTAAAATCCACTATTTACCCTCAGTGAGTCATTCAATTCCTCTTCTCTACCCAGTGCCGTATTGACCCATGGCAGGGCCCCAAGGCTTCAAGCTTCTTTGAGCCCCTCGATCCCATCCCCCCCTCGCCGCCCCGAATTTCAAAAATAATTCAGAAAATGTTGCAAATTGGTACTCAAAATCCGTGGAACATTTTGCAAATTTATACTCCAAAACGTGGAAAATGTAAATTTGAACAGGGAAACCTGAAGAATTTTGCAAATTTCTCCTCGGAAATGTAAATTATTTTACAATGTTGCGAAGTTGTACTCAAAAAAACATAGAAAATTCTGCAAATGTATGCTCGAAATACGTGAAAAATTTGAAAAGGGAAAACCTTGAGAATTTTGCAAATTTGTTCTAAGAAACGTAAAAAATGTTGCAAATTTGTACTCAAAAAACTTGGAAGATTATAAAAATTTATACCCTGAAAACGTAGAAAAGGTGGCAAATTTGTACTCAAAAAACACGGAAAATTTTGCAAATGTATGCTCGAAATACGTGGAAAATTTTGAAAATTTGAACAGGGGAAACCTGGAGAATTTTGCAAATTTATCCACAAAAAGTGTGAAATGTTTTGCAAATTTATAGTCGAAAAACGTGAACAATTATGAAAATTTTTAAAAGAGAGAGAATTTCAGAGAATGAATGAATGATCATGGGCCCCTTCTTTTGGTGGGCCCCTAGGCTTGAGCCTTGTCAGCCTTATGGATAATACGGCCCTGCTCACATGACATTCTATTCACT
This sequence comes from Megaphyllum sjaelandicum, assembly GCA_034698745.1. Taxonomy (NCBI): domain Eukaryota; kingdom Metazoa; phylum Arthropoda; class Diplopoda; order Julida; family Julidae; genus Megaphyllum; species Megaphyllum sjaelandicum. Next base: position 27,033 of record JAQGBX010001061.1, read on the forward strand.
GATGTAAGCACATTTTACCTAGCGCCTGAGGTGGTAAAGATATGTGAGAGGCCCAGACATTTGCCCCACCCTGCATATGCATGTGTATGTTTGCAAAATTTGTCAAATATTGAGATATGAAGGATTCCAAAAAGACAATGTGCAGCTCTGCCATTTAGTACATCGTGACTCGTTTTACCATTCTGGCTGGAGTGCTGCACCAGCCAGATTCCTGGTGGTGGTCACCCGCAATCAGTGCTTGGTCTTCCAACACGGTGTCCGAGTGTTTGTTCAGCACCCCCTCGATCCAGCAATTCGTCGAATATAGTCTTCGTTTTTTTTAACTTAATTTCGTTTGGGGAGCTAGAAAGGGAACAAGACGAGAGCAATCAGCACCATTCCGAATCCAAAAAAAAAATCTAAATGGATGCTATTGTAGTCGCTTATTTTCCGCGATTTCACTCCCTTCATCTGTCCACTTCCGCAATCAGGCCTCGCCACTGACCACCCCCTTCCCATCGCCAATTAGCCTTCTTTTCTTTCCTCCAAGTCCTCATCCTCTCTCCGCATATTTTAGTTTAGGCTACTTCGAAAATGCTGTCTTTTTTGGGTGGGATGCTCTTATTTTTCTCAATTGCACGTTGTTCTCGAAACTGCGAATTTCGACGAAATTTCGTTAAAAAAAGGAAGAAGAGCTGCGAGAAGCAAGTCATATTTTCGTGGAATTCCCCAATTGTCCGTATTCGGTTCTCCTTTCCCTTAATTCGTTCATCCTCAAATGATATATTCGTCTATTTTCCATTCTTAACGAATCCTATTCTCGTCCTTATTTACTCTTCTCTTGTCCCCCCCCCCCCCCAGTTACTTTCATA
>JAQGBX010001062.1:0-27881 GCA_034698745.1 Megaphyllum sjaelandicum
TAGAAGCCACCCCAGGCAGGTATCGTGGCCCACCGCCAAGAAGAACTGTCGACACTTCTCTTTTGGACCCAGAGTGGGCAGCATCCGGAACAAGCTGCCGGCAAGGATTGTTATAGCAACTACATGTACATTGTCGGAGTTTAACTCGCTGCTGAGGTCAATTGATATTGCGGATTACACCGATTTGACATTTTAAGTTTTTGCTTTCTCTGTAAATTGTCTGTAAACTGTACTACTCCAGGGTAGTTGTCAGTGGTACACCTAATACCCATTCTATCCCTTTCCCTACTCTGAATAAAGCATTTTATTATTATTATTATTATTATTATTATAAATTCAGTTCGGGTATAATTTATATGTGTAGCCTAAACTGTATACATATAGCTTCTTGTTGCTACCGAATGTTAAGTCAGCAGTATTATTTCCAAAAGTACGCTTAATTTATTTGAGAAAATTTCCTCGAAGCATCTATGTGCCCTATATCTAAGAGAAAAATAAACACTTGAAATAAACATTTGAATGAACAATTGCCTCGATAATTAAACGATTTAACTCATATGAGACCTAACGGAAAAAAATTGAACGACAAAACGCACTTCATTTGAGGAAATATGAATTTCCAGCTAAAACATTCAAGATCTAAAAAACGAATTTCGTTTGAGTTGCCGTTGGCAATACAACATTAAATATTCTTAAATAAACAAGGCTCGGTTTTTCTGACTTAATGAAAGTTTAATTTCATTTGTTTAATAAGATGTACAAAGTGTTTACATTTTTAAACGTGCATGACTGCATAATAAACTTAGTCTTTGTATGAATAGTTTCAAAAGATATTTATAAATTTAAAAAAAAGAAAAGGTGCATGTAGATACTTTGTTTTGTTATGTTGAATGAGTATATTATTCAAACCAAAAGATAAATCCCAGTCATTAGTGTACAAATCTAACATTTTGTAAAATGTAGTGTCGCAATGAAAAAATGAACAAATTTTGACTACCCTTAATAGCATTTTAGAATATCAATATACAGAACAGATAGGGAAAAACACAATTTCACAAACTGGGTCAATGTGCCAACTGGCTTTGGTTCAAACAAATCCATAAAAAGAGAAGCGAGCCACCAGGTAGAATTCCTAATGTCAAACAGGCTTATTGAATTACTCTTAGTATAGAATTTCATCCCAATGGCAAAGTCAAACAGAAGACGACACAATAGGATAGAAAATGCTGAAGTATCCCAAAGGGATGAAACAAATTTTGTTATCACGCACCTTATTACAGAGGTGAAAGCGCTTTCCTCCTTTTGTATCATTTATCATCGAGGAACAAGGACAGTTTCTTTCTTCGTAACAATTGCTATTGTCATTAGCTCAAAAGCATTTGGACAATGAAGGTGCTGTCATACTGAACGAGATTAGAGTGGCATTAAGTAATGTAAAGTTACAATATAAAGTATGACCTTACGCGTAATTATTGATCAGAAATTCAGAAAGTTGGAAATGCGAACTAGATTGAATCCTTCGAAAGATTTTGATCCAGGATCAATTAAAAGTATCATTTTGAAATGATTGATACGAATTTCTGATAGTACGAATTTATTTCCTGTCCCCGTCTATAGGGTCTGGACGGATATTTTTAATTTTGTGGTTTAAGACGAATTTCGAATTCAAAGATTTACAAATTTCTGCTAAAACGATTGACTTTTCGCGCTATGCTGCGTTAAAACAAAATTTAGAAAACATAAAAAAAATACGTTATAACGAAGAATTTTTCGATAAAAGACACAGACCATTCCCATTCAGATATGCGGGGTAGGATTTCATTGAAACTTCGAGCAAAATTTAGTACTTATTGTTGAAGTTATGCATTCGCGCTATATGATGCGTTAAAACGAACTTTAGATAATTTGAAAAAAGTACGTTATATTCCTCGATAAAAGCCGCAGCACTTTCATATTTAAATGCATCGATGGCGTAGGATTTAATCCAAACTTCGATGAAACTAGTCCTCATCGTTGAAGTAATGTTTTGTCTGACTTCATATGTTACGAACTACGGTTTAAACGAACAATTTTACGTCCATTCGTCTTAGCGAGGTTTGGCTATATTGATAAAATATTTAAAATGCAAAACTATACTGGTATGTACCATAAATATACCTTTAGCTGGATATTTTAATTGAAAACCACCCCACTCATATATGATAACCAAATAAGAAGAGAATATGTGACATGAGAGCCACACAATCGATTCACTTTACTCGAATAAAATGGATTCAGCCGAAAATTCCCTTTACAACAGAAAACTGGAAATACTATACAAGAGTGGTTTATTGTCGACTATCTCTGTCTGTACAATTACGAAGTACTTTCGAAATTACACGTAGAGCTAATTAGTGGCACACCTTAACTGAATGCGCAGTTGACTGCCAGCAACACGGTTTTTGAGAAACACGTGACTGTAATTATTTCGTTGATTCCACGCAACCCTCCGGGAATAATGCAGAAGCTACGTGTAATCGTTTAAATTACAAGTAGACAAATTAGTGTGGAATTGCTGAGCATTAAAATTAAACCCCATTCATTATAACTACTAAGGCCCACGGTCATGAAGAAATATAAAATTACATTTCACCACACACACTCGAAAACATGCATGTTTTGCTTTTTTTTAGTATAGTTTTCATTTTCTAATTAAAATTTGTACTGCGAGTATTATCTCAGTACTATAGTAAAATGAAAGAATTGCACATACATTTGTACATGTATATATATTCATGGAACTATTCATTTGATATAGTATATATAGAAATGAACTACAGTGAAAGCCGCTTAATTCAATCGCGAAGGTATCAGCGCTTTTGACAAAAATAGGCGATGAATGTCAAAAAATCACGCTAAAATTGACCTTATCAAAACAATTTTTTCTCTGCATAAAAGATGCATACATTTAATTGTACACTGTTTTTACGTACAGTATTTTTAAAATTGTTTAAAAGAAATTGTAAGTAGTGTTTGATATGTTGCCTGTTTGCTGCTGCAACGGCTGAAATTTAATTTTCCAACTTACGCAGAAAATCCACCTGAGTACAGCCGCAAATGCATTAAATGCTTAGATGCACGCATGCGCTTTGTGCAAACGTGTCCGTGCTTGTACGAAAGCTGCTCAAACTTGTTTCTCGCGTTAGCATTATGTAGACACGTGAAAAATACATGTATGATCGAATTATGCGATGAGACGATCGGATAAAGGGCAACACAGGAAAAAAATCCGTTCTGAAGATTCGGATCGAAGTAAATTATGGCAGACCGAATTAAGCGCGACCGAATCAGCAGGAGATCACAGCAGTATACTCTTAAGACTAGGATAGACAAAATTCCAGATATAAACATCGGCGTTGTTAAATAGAACTTAATCAACGAAAAAAATCGCTGGCAAATATTTCATATATATTGTACCATTCCGTTTAACATCGTCAAGTAATGCTTAGTTGAGTCATCTCTAATTGATGTCCTGCAGGTAATGATAACAAATCCACGCATGTACGAAAAACGTGCGGAAAATTTCAAGTCAGATCTTTGGAATTAAGCAAACAGAAAAAGATCCTCGGGAGGCTAAAGATGCACCAGGCTATAAGGTATCGCTAATTTTTTCCTAGATCCATCATTTTGCCCGCATTTCCACCCGGGAATTGAAAAGACAGTTTGATCAAGGAACTTCTTTCCTATACAGTCAGGTTTTATCTGCTTCGTGTTAGTTAGATCCAACTTTTTTTTTACTTCCATTTTGGCAAATAGGGCGTAATTTCAGTTAAGGCCTCTGCGCCTTCGGTTGCCTTGACTACATACAAATCAATTCCCATCCTGGTTTTGCAGTTCACCTTCAGAATCTTATCAATATCTTCGAGGAAAGCAAAACGACGCAATATTGCCATTTCACAAAGGCAATTGTCATCCATAAATATGTAGCACGTCCCAGCGGAGGATATATAGGCTGCATCAGCGATGAATTATAAGCCACCTTCTAGTCGTCCTGCCTCGACTGCAGTCATTCATTTTATACGAATGCTGAAATCACAATCAGCACGCCAAACGCAACCGGATGGATGGCGTCGGAATAACTCCATAAGTTAGCAAAATTGAACACGTGGTTTTATGTGCGTGAAATATATTTTTTTTTCTTCTTGAAATTGCTGCCACAGTTGCTATAAATTCTGAATCTATCGACATACATGTATAGAAGCGGTTGGATTTACCTGAATTAAGTATTTTGTTTAAGATAAATTGGAAGAGAAACAAAATTTAAACGCAAAACTAGTCCACTTAGCGTAGACTAAACGAAAGCTTAACTTCTTTTTTACCCTACAATTTTGTTTATCAAAAGCCCATTTTCAAGTTGAAAACTCTGTAAGGATTTTTACGGAAGTAAAGAAGCAACAGGAAATTTTCTTGATTAACTTCAAATCTACGGAAGGGAAATTTGAAAACGTAAATTTGTCATATCCAGGTTATATATATTGAATTATGTATTGAATATACTGTACATGCATACACATTTTGCCTAATTTGTTTGATGTAGATATTTAGATCTGCACGCATGTCCAAAAGCTAAGTAATTATGAAGTATTCACAAAAATATAAATTATGCTTATAGCTTTTTTGACATGCCTGTATTTTTCGTAAAATGCGCAGAAGTGCATGGCTTCAGGACAAGTCTTTAATCATTGGCAAATCGTAAATAAATTGCTTTAAAATGACGCGAGTCTAAAAAATGACAGTCGGCTTAACGATTCAAGTATTCGTTATTGTTTACATGTGCAGTATATATAGGCTACATATTACTTCGTTACGTTACCTAAACCTGCGAATACAATATGGTTTTTAAAGACGCATATTTTCCTTTCATTCAATATTCGCAATAATCCACTTGCCGAAAAAGCATTTGAGGGGAAATTTAGAAATGTTATATTTTATTAGTCTTCCAAGAAATCCAAGGGTATGTTGGACTGACTCCTGGGGCATGCATAACTATCCGCATTGGCACATAAAGTATACCGGATCTATATTCTTATCATGAAATTGAATTTAAGGGAACATGTCACACTCTGCATCTTTTGTATCTTGTATACACACGTATTTATAAATGATATACAAACTCATATCTTCTAACAAAGGTGTATGTCATTCCCATTTTTAAGACAACCGCGCATGCGCGCTGATGTTAAATCCCTTAGCAATTGTGTAGGAGCAAAAATTGAAACTTTTTCGCAAAACCATCATGAGGGGGGAAGGGGGGAGGAAATTCCGTTGATGTTAGATTTGGCCAATTTTGCATTCATCCACTCCAAGTAAAATTTGATTTGGCGTGCTTTTTCTTATATACGTGGCGCAACATCGTCAATCGAAAAACGCTCTCAGCCACCGTAACTGAAAACGTTGAAAAAAATTCATATTTCATCTAAAAAATACCTGAACTATTTCGAGAACAAAGATATTAAATTTATAAAGTTTTTATAAAGTGAGAAACGCCTGCAGCCCTTTCGGTATGAAATTATACTTCGTGCAGTTATCAATTACAAGCCCAATGTCGGTCAATGCGAAATGATTCTATATTTTTTTAAAACTATAGATATGACCGCATTTTAAATAAAAGATGCAAAAGAGAGGCAGAATAAAATTATCCGCGTTAAATCATCGATTAGATAATGATAAAACTGTCACAAGGGGTTGCCTCAGGTTAATTTTTAGAAATATTCCTAATTGTAAAAATATAGGCAATTTTTGTCAGTCATTGTTGCGAACTTTACACTTGTCAACAACATTCTGAAACAAGTTGTCTCGTATGCAGCTTGATGGATATCTATTTCAAGCATATTTAGGACAAATAATTACTTTAATAAGCGAAAATTTATTTTATTCTTATTATAAAACAGACATACAAAACATAAAAGTGACTTATTAAAAAAGAGAAACATGAAATATATGCAATATTTTATTCAAAATCAGCAACTTGAATTTATATGAATAAAATTGAGATCTGTAAAATTTCGTTTGCTACCAACAGTTTAATTAGATGTATTTATCTCAAATGTTGCGACAGAGATCAACCCAAGTGTAAATGGGATTCGACATGTTTCAGCATTTTTGACAAGTTACCATGCCAGACCAAATTGCATATTTTTTACATCTAAAATGTAGTAATGCAATGTTTTGTAGTATATATAGTTCTATTGTCTTATCAACGAGATAGTTTCAGGTACAGTACATGTAGATTTGAATTAGATGCAAAATTTGAGTATTATTTTGGGTTTGAATTAAATTTTTGAAATAATGCGTATTTTTCAGGACAAAAAAAATTCTGACAACTTATGCAGGCACAGTTTGCATGATTTCCAGCTCCTTGTTCAACCCAATAGAGAAGCAGAGTAAATCGTTAGCATATGTCAATGCCGCAGTACCTCAATACCCTTCCTAGCACCCGAATAATCTCATACTTGATAAAGGATTAAAACGCCAAGCGACACAGAAGGCCTGCCACTCTGCGGCCTCTCAGACGCCCTCATTTAAAAAGCATGCCGCATTCTTATCCTGTTTGGTGGTGCTATAGTGTATGCCGAGTGTGCGTCTGCAATAAGCATTCTTTGTGCTCACACCCATATGTACAAGTGCAACAGTGCAAGTTGCTTGATGGAAGGCTATAGGTTGGGGTTGAATTAATGGCATGGAGTCATCGAATTAGCGTAGATAAAAAATTATTAATACACTTCAAATAACCGTAATATCTTGAAAATTGAATTGAGTACCTTTCACCTGAGAAGTCTATACCTTTAAAAAAAGAATGTTTCTTCGCTAATATCTTACTAATCGATATACAGTACTGTATAGTATACCTGTATAGAGGCAAGAGGCTATGATCACAAGGACACGGTATAGCGCCTTCCGTAGTATACAGTAGTTTCACAAAAGTATGGCTACACCCAGTTCATTCATTATTGACGTTCCTAAAAAACAATTATCAACAAGAAAACATATTTGACTTACGTTTTATCATCTACGGTGTATGTTGCGCAAATTTATCGCAGGGTTTTAACAGGAAAAACTGACGATGAACAGTAAGTCAAAACATGCTACGCCACTCGCGGTGCAAATTTCTTTCGAAATTCTTCATGGTACAGTATTACAATTATCAGAACGTTTCCAAAATGTTGTTGCAGGAGAAACACTGGAGTTACCTTAGAACAAGGTGCTTATAACTTATTTAAAACGTTAAACGCGGCAGCAATCACAAACACCGAGAAATACATGTAAATCGCCATTTGCATTTTCCGGAACGCCTACTCGTTTTGCTTAGAAGCGCCGTCACAATGTGCGACAATACGCGGGAACCTTTCATAAAACACGTTTAAATAAGGCGAGATTGGCTGTATTCACAATGAACCAATTGAGGACAAAAACGGTCGTTGACGCAATCTTGAAACGTCTCCACTTTTCTCGTGTGAATTATTTAGTGTTTCGGATTAACTTTTTTCGTTAATTATCACTTTATTTTTTTCACAAATTAAACAAAGAATGCGATATATTACGACGAAGTAGAGCTCTCGTCCAATTCGTTTTTCATCGCCAAAAAGTAAATATGAAGAAGAAACGCCATCTACGCATGAGCGACGACCGTTTTTGTCGTGCATCCTTGCATTGTAAATACAAACTTTGCAACATACGAATCTGATTTTTCTTATTTGAAGGAATTTAGGCTTGATTACGTCAAGCCTAAATTGACGCAAAGATGCCGTTACGTCAATATAAATCATCCCTTCAGGTAAGCACAATCTCTATTCATAATTTTATTAAAATAAAAATTGTCTCATTAACCCTGAATTGTCCCGAGATGTCACGTACGTTACATTTCTCTACAATTATTTATACATATAGGTTAAAAACCAATTTTTAGAGTAATTGGTTGGTAATGGACACGATATAAACATCCTCACCCGGACACAGGATATTTTCCCCCAAAAGTATCATTGAAAAAACGAAACAAGACAAAAAATTAACGCGAAATGTCCATAAGGATGGTTGCTTCCTAGCTGGAGGACAAATCAGAGATCATGGGATAGTGTAAGAACACACTGAATGCTTACTTTCAACGCGCTTCTTTCCTGCTTACTTTAGCTTACTTTTTTACAGCTTTGAGTAGCACAATAAACGCTGAGGCTGAAGACATAGTGGCGTCGGCGTCCAGCTGCTGTTTCCATTTTTTCCCGCTTTTGTACCCGAGGTGAACGCTGATATGAGCGTGATGTTCAAATTCCATTTGCTCGTACAGTATATTTTGGGTGGGAACAGAGTGGCGTCGGCGTCCAGTCGCTGTTTTCAGGTCCTTTGCTCCTTGTTCCCCGCTTCCATTTTTTCCCGCTTTTGTACCCGAGGTGAACGGTGTTATGAGCGTGACGTTCAAATTCCATTTTCTTGTACGTACCAATAGCAGCGGAGGTGCCTTGCGAATGTGCTACGAACGCGCTCTCTCTAGCATCCTTTTCTTGCTTGGCTCCACTTTTGACCAATATAATCCAAGTGCCACTCTGTGTCTTTACAGCCTGCTTCGCGTTTTTCGAATAGGAACGCTCGCAGCGTTCCTACAAACCTGTTAGCGTTCAGCCCGGCTCGGCTCAGCTGCCACCTCGGACTACCTCATTGAAAACGCATGCCTCATAGGTAGCACGCTGGGTGGCGCTAGTGTTTTTCGGGTGCCGAGCGTCTGGCAACTGGCCCACTCTGTTCCCACCCTATCTCTTAATGAAGACTTACCGGTAAGGTCAAAATTAAGATGATAAAACATTAATGTTGAAGTTTATATCGAGAGTTCAATAATTACATTTAAAAAAAATTAAATTAGAAAAATATAATATTTCAAAGATTTGTTATAATGTTAAGTGAAAATTATAAATCCTTGCATTTTTATGCTAATAAAACAACCGCATAAATTAGTATAAGGATTTATGTAGTTAATAAGAACATTACATTTAAATAGCAACAATTTTGGCTGTCTTTAATGAAATTATATCTATGCTAACCATTTTAGATCTCAAATGATAAAAAAAGACACAAAAGATGCTAAAAATGTTTTAAAAATTGTTAAAAATGATAAACTTTGTCAAACTCACCAAACTTGTACTTGCTCTAAAAAAGTTCCAAATCATATGTTTACCAAACTTTAGAAGCCGTCTTGATTCGATTGGTCCACGAGAATGCACTTTTGACATAAAACTGCAGTACTGCTCTGTCAAAGAATGCATCGGATCGTACAATGGCGGCGAGTACGGATCAGTTATTTTGGACGAGTATGCACTTAACATAATTGCACAAAACTCCTTCGTCAAAGCAGCAGTCAAATCTTTGTTATCATTTGGTGTTTGGTATCTTGAGGACTATACAAGTATTTGTAAGAGACAAAATAATGTTATACATTGGTTTATTGAGGGTTAATTAAAAAATGTCAGTACTGCACATTTAAATATTGCAAAGAGCTACAGTGTACATGGTGTTTTTAAACTTATGGTACAAACTCAAACTAGTGTTAGAGTGAACTAAAGGAAACCTTTTTCCCCAAAAAACCTAGGGTCCAAAGGTCACTGTTATCAAAGTTAGATGGTCAAATGTTTATCTGCTTCTTCCACAACTTAATGGTGAATCATGAAACATCTATTTGGAGGAACAATTGACACAACTTTTGGAAGCTGTCCCTTTGGCAATTCGTAATGCCATTGAAGCACGGATGTGCAGCATCTTCTTGATGCTACTTTTGGGGTCCAATAGATTGGCAAAGGTGGGCCTGTTGCTTGTCCCCTTAGGTCTCCAGATTTGTCATGCCTGGATTTAATCCTATGGGGACAAATGAAGAGCGTAGTGTATGAGACTCCAGTGGACACGCAATAAGATCTTGTGGTTAGAATTGTGGTTGCTATGGGCAATGTAAATGAAATGCCAGGCATCTTTGAAAGAGTGCGTCAATCAATGCGTTGCTTATGTGAGGCTTGCATTAATTGTAATGGTAGAACATTTGAGCATTTACTGCAAAACATAGTAATAAACACATAATTTTTAAAACGTTCTGTACCAACATTAATTCCATGTAAACCATTCTGTGCCCACCTTAATTCCATGCAACTTTTTAATAGTGACCTTAGTTTACTCTAACACCAGTTTGAGTTTTTACCATGAGTTCAAAAACACCCTGTATATTAAATTATTATTTAAAGCATTAGTGTAATAAAGTGAATAGAGAAGACCTTGTGGCCTAAATTATAGTTATTAGTTAAAGCACTGATTTAAATACACTTCAAATCATAGTAGTATACTGTACATATAAAACATTTCAAAAACAATGTTTACTCACCTGTCTGCTAATCCCTGGAAGTTGTTGTTGATAGGCGTTTTGAATTTGTACAGCAATAAATGCTATTATTAAAATAAAGCCCATCATCTGCAATTTGCAACTAGAAGAATATTGAAAAAGCAGCTCAATGGATTTGCTGAAACCATCAACCAGATATGCTTTATTTAAAATTTTCTCCCAATTATATTTCTTTGTAATACAATGCATACACGTCATTTATGCAAAATGCTAATGTTACTCGTTTAGATATTAGAGACTGTATACCCTATTGTTGTAAACGCCATTGTGTTGCAGAATTTTAGATAGTTTTATATTACAGTAACGGAACATGCCATACCTTATCATCTCGGACCCCTTCATATGTCTCAAATTATGATTTGTATACAGGGTGTTCGTTTGAAAATGCAACAGATGGAATAACTTCGGATCCGTCATAAGTAGACTCCTGAAACAAAATGTAGTGTCACTGTCCTAATGGAAATCTTCCGTGCCATGACAGTTTAATTACCTTTAACACCACTTCAAGGTCATTCAGACAGAAAGTACTTGAAGGGTGCAAAGTAGACTAATGCCCTGATGTGTATTTATGTCACCTTTCTTGTGATGGACGTAAATGCACTCCTGTACAGCTTCGAAACATTGCAGTGAAGTCACTTAATTTATTTGCTTCACACCTGTGGCGGTGTCCGTTCCGCACTTTATGAACTTTGTTGGTGGTCACCTGATCGTGATGCCTGACCCACCTGCCCTTCAAGGTCAAGGCTGGCAAGATAATCGACCTTCACCCTATGCTGCTACCAAGGACAAGGACGTCGACCTCCGGCCTCCTGCACAGTCCTTTCCATGTACGTGCCGACCACGTTTTCCATCATTTCAATTCAATTTTAATGTATCTCTTAATTAATTTCAGTTTGTATTTTTGATTAATTTCGTTACTTTTAAATTTACATTATAACTAGCCACTACATTCGATTCTTTCTGATTGATTGGAAATCATGATTCCCAACTTCAACTTCAACGTGACAACTTCACAGAAGGGCATTTTAATACCAAACGAAGCAATTTTTAACTGATAGCATCCCCTTCTACAACTTTTAAAATTACACCATTAGTCTAGCTATGTTGCATCATTTGAGTACTTCCTGTCTGAATGACGTTCAAGCGGGGTTCAAGGTCATCAAACTGTCATGGCATGGAAGATCGCCCTTTTGTGTAGTTGACCCTACATTTTGTTTCAGGAGCCTACTTATGACGGATCCAAAGTTATTCCATCTGTGGCGTCTTCAAATTAACACCGGCCCTGAATACAAAGGTATGATTCAAGTACTACAATTTTAAAAGATTGTTAATACATTATCTTCAAAGGGTTTCAACTCTCATACTGTATATAACTTGTCACGGTCGAATGACCATGTCAGGGTCAAACGACCGTGTGTACTAAAATTCCTCCCTTGGGATGTCGTGGATTACGACATCCCAAGATTAGTGACCTTTAGAATCACGTGATACTAAAATAAGTATTTAAGGCAGCACTTAATAAATATTGAGGCAGTCGAGAACTCTTGATGATGATGGTGATGTCGGATGGGACCATTGCCGTTGTTGGTAATTATGGCGAAGCGTGAGTTGTGCTCATTCTGTTGAACTCGTGGGGGGTTGAATGTTTTAATCTTTATTTACTCTTTTTATATATTGGGAGGGGGGAACGGCAATTGAAGCGACCCTGAACCCTCTTGATATTCTTATGTATCTTTGCATTGTTTACGATTGTCGTATGGAGACCGCTCCTTTGCTCTTGTTCCGCGAATATGCGAGAAAACAGTTGTTCTGAATTAAAGAGTTCTTGTTCATTAATAGCTTGGCTTAGCCTCCTCTGTCTGATAGGAGTTACTGGGTGGGTACTCTTGAGATCGGGGCGACGAACATCGTTACAGGATAAAATTAAGAATGGGCTCCATTACATAAATCTTTTACTCGTGAATCAAATCTTTTACATTTACTTTTTTATTTCTAAATAATATTTATAAAAATAGAAATAATGCTGAATGGATTTTGAAATCAACGAACCTAACAATATGAAAGTTGAATATTCGAATTTTATGCATGCCATCTATAATCACAGCTTAATATGCGTTCTATAGAAGATCTAGATTACACATAATTTATAGTGTATGCCATATAATGATGTCATTAATTGAAGGTACTGTTTTGTTGCAATGCATGAGGAAAAAACCCAAGAATAAGAGACAATGCAGTTTTTGTATAACAATCTTAAGCATACAGTTTCCCTTCGGTTACCATGGTTACCATATGGTAACCCCGCGATGAAGATAACAGCGGCAAAAGTCACGTGAGTTGCTAGAGCCCTAGATCAGTATTCCAACCGTGAAGAAATCCTCCGTGGTTTGGATAATGCCAACTATAAGTCTATTTGGCGTGTATGAATCTGCATTGGCAAACTTTGAAAATAGGACGAAAGGTTATTCAATCAATGCATTATAATTTTCACGTCGATTAATCCGTCACGTGGTTTATTTAAAATATCGACGAAGGATATGAAAAGTGGAAAGTGACAGTTATGCCGGTGAAATGGATTGATTTCAGTGTCTTATCTTTTAAAAACGATTTTCTCTGAGATTTTGAGTCGTGATACGCGAGCGTTTTTTCGTGCATTAGAGAAGAGCGGAATAATGCATATTTTTATGATTCTTGGTCGTTTGTCAAGATATCCACTGTAAATCAATCTCGAGCCATATAACAAATGATAAATTTATAAAGCAATCAATGTGGACGTTTCGTGCGGAGTTGTGAGCGTTCAATACTTTCTCTTACTTGAAACGCTGACAATCTCTTGATATGAAAAATGAAGGGGAAGAAAAAAGTACTTGAAAATATCATCAGAATTGAAAGGCTCATAACTGTTTCGGTCATACGATGATGAAAACTTTTATTTTGCCATCAATATGAATGAATTGCTTTAAACTATGCTCTTTACGCTTATGCACGTTTTAAAAAATTAAGGAGAGATTTATTAAAAAGATAATGAAAACGTAGCTCTGCACGTTTTTTTCTTCAAATAATGTAGCTTCCGTTGCTCGAAATTTTTAGTTTAAGGAGTATACTGCCTTTTGAAATAAATTCAGTATGATCAACGATCGTTATCAAGGATTTGTCAATTCATAATGCTGGAATGACGCGCCAGTGGAAATTTTCCGAATTTCATTTACACCGTTATACTTATTCATTTCGTGAAAATGATATTAACCAGTGAAAGTGCATTGAAATATACTTCCCCAACGATGGTGAATCATGGTGTATGGTGAAAACAGTTACTCCTTTAATGCATACATCGGACTTTAAGAATTAAGTTTATTTCAAAATTGTTTTACGGTGATAAGAGGCGGCTCTTTCGGATCAGAGTTTAAACCGAAGTCCCGTGTAGATCACTGTATCTGCACGTTAAAGATCCCTCTTAGGGGATCATGTACAATATGCAACAGTTACTTTACATGTATACGTGACTGAGCAATACACAATTTGAAAAGAATTTTTTGAAAATGTGTAGATTGGAACATTTGTAATGTATTTTCAAATACATATTGAATTGCATTTACGAGAATACAAAACCGATAATAGATTTTGAAATGCAATGACAAGAATACATTTTAAAAATGAATTTCAATAACGCAAAATGCATTTTGAAATGTTCCAATTAACAGATTTTCAAATGCATTTTATGTGCATCTCCTTCCAATGTGGGCGATATGCCTATGCCGTAGAGGTTTCCGAGGGGAAAAGATTCCACTAATATGATCGGGAAACTGAATAAATGTAAAATATGCTTAGCTTTTTTAAATATGCAGCAGAAACGCGTATTTCATTCAGGCTTCTAGTTCTGCGCTCCGCACGAGTATGTATAGGCATAATTTATTTTTAAGATTCTCGAGAAATAAGTACGTATCACATTGCGGGTCATATCTTTTCGGAATAATAAATTGCAGGAAGGAAATCTTAACTTTATTTAAGTTGAATCATAAAATGTTGCACCCACGCAACTCAAAATATCAAGGTTTGTCAGAAATTTTGCCAATTTTTGAACATGCAGTCTATATCTTCGTTTTATTTTTCCCCTATCACTTACGGAATAAGAATTATTTGGTATCTAAAACCCATTTAAGCCTGCTTAAAATGCCATTATGGCTAATAAATGCGTATTCGCTGTTTTTTAGTTTCGGATTTCAAAATGTGTTATCCCATTATGCTGTACAAGACGAGTGACTATATCATCCTTTTTTAAACCATATCGCGTTAGTTTAGGTGCTTTTGGACCTCTTCGTCATTGTGATTCGGTTCGATGGCATAATTTCAATGACCTTAGAAATCAAGCTCCATAATATCACTTTTCCTTAATGCACTATAAGGATTAAGTTTAAATTCATGCAAGTCTCATGTACAGTATAGGCTAAGCACTGCTACACCTCAAGGCTTTGTTAAGTATTTTCTCGATTTAATGTAAAAGCTGGTAATACATGAAGCATGCTAGATGAGACAAATCTTTGATACTAATGGCCTCCTTGTATCTGAAGAAAATTTGGCAGTAGGCATGCTTTTAAACCTTAATTTTCCTGACAGATTTGAGCGTAGATGATTTTAAAATCTAAAGTTTAATTTAATAGGCACATACCTGTATACATGCAGGTACATATACATGTACATGCACACAATACTAGTATAACAATGACGTACAGGTGATGCATATGTAAATAACTTTGGGACAATCTATTGAAAACTACTGAATGCAACGTAACTCTGTAATTAAAATTCTCAGAATTTTTCTACAGATTTTTATAATTTTTAATTTTAATCTCAATAAAAAACAGTGGTGACCTTGAGTAAATAGCTTTACCTTGAGTAATCAATTGGCGTATTGTTTTCACACTTACTGATTCACGACAGCAAAAGTACGATTCGTAAAGTTTTTGTCTGCACATCAAAAGTGCCATGTATAAATTACTTTTTATTTACTTTGCATTATTAACTTGCTTTAATTGTCACACTGGGCCATATCTAGAGACTAGATATCTTCATTTAAAAATTTCAAATAAGTCACAAATAACAGGGCAACATATTGCACTGTGTTGTTAAGGTATACATTTGGATATGCTTGCACATGTGCATTTTTAAAATGGGTATTAACCGTCAGAAAAATGCGACGTTAAAATTCATGCACATTGAGCATCAAGCTACATAAACACTTTAAAAGATAACTTTTGCAGCCTGAAAGAGGTGGTGTTATTAATTTTTCTTGTGATTTTGATGCAAATAATTGTTAGCATCATTCTATCTGGTTAATATGTGTAGAAAATCGGATTTGCGACGTAGCAATTATTCGCAGATTATCAAAGTTAGTAACTTTGCCAAGCATGCATTGACTCCCATTCGAGAAAGCTCAAAAAACATGAAAGGCGAAATTTGAATATATTTTATAAAAAAACAAGTAAACTACTCATAAAAACAGGTAAGATAATTTAATAAAAGTACATTCTCCTATATATCGTATCATTGGGATACACTGTATGCTAATCGCATTAGCATAATTTCAGAAATGTGGAGAAATCAAAACAATATACTTGCATTAAAATCTTATATTATTACAACGGGCGCCATACATGCCCACTAATTGATGAAATCGTATTGATCCTTCGTGTTAAATTCGGACAAAATGTACAGAAGATTGGTTCGTTGATCACATGACTACTAAACGAGCCTTTCATGACTATTGCAGCAACGTGTGAGTGTGGATGTGGATTGCTTTCGAGTCTTATCACATACAAGTACTTCAGCCTCTCTAGAGACTTTTATTAGAAAAGATCAAATGCGATTTATAATCTCCGAGGACGTCCAGCCTCGATGCATTTTATATAAGCTCAAATGTGTAAGTGACCAAGAATTCAAATTGTTTACATTCATTGAATTCACGCTTGAGGTCGAAAACTGAGCTGGCATTAAATACCATGCTGCTGGTGTCATATTGCGCTGATTTTTCATTAACTTAATTTCTAGATTACAATTTAAAGATTTGAGTGGTTAGGCGGTTTTTGACCACATTAAAGGATAGTTATTTCATAGTAGCCACGACGAAAATCAGTGAAACAAGATTGAAATCTGATTTTCAATGTTTAGGGATTCTTATTTGTGCTATTTCAAAACAGATGCACCAGTTTATCTGATTTCGCGGACAGATATATTTTAAAAAAACAAATGTATTTACTGTTTAAATAAAATCGATAGAATTAAAATAACAATTAAAACGTTTGAATCAACATTTTAACTCCGGTCATATGAGAAAGAAGTTGAATTGAACCCAAATGCTAGGTCCTTAAGTTTGCTTCCGGTCTATTCATCCGCTTTTCAAATGCAACGCCGTTAATCATACTGTATAAACAGTAATTGTAGCAACCGCAATAAAACGGTTCGGTTTAGCTCCTTTTCTAAAGAAAAAGTCAACAACCACCTGTATTGATTTTTTACTCTTTAAAATGGCAAATGCTCGTTTGTAGCTTTTGAAAAAAAAAAAAAAAGCTAGAAAAAAGAACCTCAAAGTAAAAATAAGAAAGTTGAATGTGAGGCACATATCGTTCGCAGATACATATTGTGTTTTTATTCCCAGTTTGATCATTTGAACCGAACTGGAGTAGCATGTAAACTGGAAATAAGGACTCGATAAAAGCCGGTAACGACTGTTGAACACATCTCCAGGGGTAACGCGAGCAAAATAAACAGCAGAAATTTGCCTATTTCATATTCATCCATGCATGGATATGCCATAGACATTGTGCAAATGATGCACTTTAATGCCCCTATCTCCAGCTTCCATTTCTAAGGCTAATGTCAAACTCAGGAAACATTAAAAGTTCAGAGACATTTCCAGTTTGGCTTTTTTTGCGCGCGATGAAGCCATCCTAGGTTATGACGAATGCAAATGGCCAATTAGAAACGTTATGAATTTTTCAATGATGAAATTAGTTGCTATTGAGCCTCTGTTCTTGGGCATCTCCGGATAACATGGATGGTGGGCATCTCAAAATTTATTTCTTTGTTGTGTGTTTCTTGTTTAACGATAAAAACCGAATTTCGACTTTCACCACAAACTATAATTGTGATTTGTTACCAAAAACATGATGTTCGAATTGAAGAAAGGTATTACTAAAAGAGTAATATTCATTTCGACAGGTTCTTAAAAATCTATTTAAAATTCGAAACCTTTACAAAACTGCATTTATCCAAATTCATTGCTAGATTTTTATTTTTTTTTTCAATTAAAAAAAACACCTGGAAAATTAAGTACTGGATACAGAATCCTTTGTGACAGTTTACATGTACTTTATGTTGCACGTTCTTATCTATTTGTAATTGAAAATACATGTTTAAAGTATTTTTTAAAAAAATTTCAAACATTCTCCTTTAATATACTGTATAAACATGCAAGGATGTGATCTATTCTATATACTGTATGCGATTAGCTTACCTCTCTGACATTCCTGTGGATAGTTATTTTATGCCACTGATTGTCGTCGAAACGAATTTTTGGTGGTTTTATTTGTTTATCCAACGTACCGGACCCTAAGCTTAGAGTTAGGATTATGGCGCCATCTTTAATTGCCAAATTGAGGTAATCTTCCCCTTCGCCAGTGAAGAACAGTAATCCATTGGGCTGCCTCGTTTTGAAATACAGGGAAATTTCGTCTTTCGCACTAACTATGGCGTCGCCTCCGAGCTTTGAACTCTCGTACGCTAGGTAATCAGTCCCTCGAAACGTGGCTTCTGATGGTGGTCGATCTGAAAGTAAAAAAAAATACCATTAAACATGTAAATTAGCTTGTATTGGAAAATGATATTCGTTAAATGCAATTCACTGCTCTCAATCAGTTGGTAATCAATTAAATGTTTGCATTTGATGTCCAAGAATAATATTTTTGAGTTCATATATAAATTTTAGCATGTTTAGTCATCTGCAGTTTGAGATAGTTAAGGCAAACGTTTGCTATGGAGAAATTTAAACATTGTAAATTTATTAATTTATTTTTGCCAAATTAACAAATCGACAAACAGGTGTTTATGTAACATCTTACATGTTTATGTAAATTCACAGATGCTCTTATATTGAAAAAATTATCAGCAAATGAATAATAGGGTAATGCATTATGTGCATTAGGCTATATCAATAAAGTCTGGAACCAGAAACTATACATGTACCTGTAGATCAGCTGGCAGCTATATAGCTTTTAATTAATGTTAAAATCTATACGTTGAGCTCAATAAAATAAAAAACTTCAAGTCTGACAAAACATTTAGCAAAAAATGTTCAGCAAAAGTAATGACGTAACTAATGGCAAAAGAAATCAATGAAGGATTTGTGCGCGTAGTACAGTATAATGGTTGATATCATTGGATATTTCAGAGACAGCAATTCAGAGTTTCGAAACGTTTTCGGCACATTTTTAAAATGAACGAGCTAAAAAAAAAGCTAATATGTCTCGTTCTGAATCCCACTCGGTACATATATGTGGTTTGGTATACTCTTTTAGGAAAAGAAAGCAATTTACTTTCCCATTAGTCGATTTTCCCTGTATTTTTTATTTCTTTGATCCAAAGTAAGTTACCTTGCATGATGTTTAATACCCTGGAGTAATTCTTCACTATAGTTTAATGGAAACAATAGAAAGGCTATTCAACCTTACTGTGTTTACGACCTTGTTTCACAATAAAAGGAAACCATTTTTCTTAATTGAAGTTAGAAACTAACGGACGGGATGCTTCCTTAACATCAATAACATAAATAAAGAGCTCGTTTAGAAATTTGATGCTGGGGAGTGCGTTGGGAGAAAAGATGTATTATCAAATTAAATTTGGCAAATATATTTCGGGTTGGTAATTCGTCTACAGCGCTGGCGTAATTATCCGAATTTAATTATGTTTATGAGAAATTTCTCAGTATTTCTATCTTTTATTTCTTTTGTAGGCGATAATCGATGCAGCAATTTATTTGGGCCTGGCCCAATTACATGATATGAATACAGGATACATCATATTATGACATACATGTAATGTTAGTATTATGTCACGTGCAGTTTTAATCGTGGGGCATGTTTTCTATACAGTGTGAAACAGAATAGAGTGCCACCCCATTTTTTTCTTTCCTGTTATAGTGGAAACGTGTGCTCAAGCATTTTTATTGTAACATGTAGGACAAAATTTCAAATTAGGAAAAGGAATTGAATGATATGTTTGCATGAGGTTAACGTCTTTTATCTTCATTTACAAGTATATAATGTTGCTACAATGTTGTTCATAACAGGGACAAACACCAATTGCTAGCTGCGCTGCAGCACACTGGTGCACTGCAGTACATGTAGATACCTTCACTGCAGTACATTACTGTGATGCAGCGCAGCTAGAAATATGCGTTTGCCCTTGTTTATAAAAACGACTTGAAATAATTTCCAATAAAGATAAAAGCAGTTGACTTCATGCAAACATACCATTCTCTTCCTTTACCTAATTTGACATGTTGTCCTACGTGTTACGGTAAAGTTTTAAGCACACGTTTCCGTGAAACAATTGTCGTAAGTCAAATGTAATACAGTAACATCGTTGGATAGAGCACACATGACTTCCTATTTAACCACACAAACAGAATTTATGTAACTATAACAGTAAAGAAAAAAATGGGGTGGCTCGCTATTCTGTTTCACCCTGTATATGAAAGATTCATTATACTGTTCAATTACTGTATAATGAAGTTTGGTACCTACTGCACTTTTGAAAAGGGCTTCTTTCTTCATTTGTAATTCTGTAGTAACACTATTTAATTGTCACTCCACTCATTCTTTCATTAAGCATAATCTTCTGGTTCATTTCTGATAAAAGCAAGGACTTATCGGTGGAAATTAGGTTGCGCTGAATTTTAAAATTCAAAGTTAAAGTTCAATTCTGTTATCCGTCGCAAACATACTGAACACAAATGCCACGAAAACAGCGTAACAGATATTAAATAAATTTGATTAGATTCCCATCAAATGGTTTCATTACCTTCAAAATGCCCCATAAAATCTGAACAGAAACTAATTAAGGAGCTGGGATCGTTCTCCAGCCAATTGAGAATGTCACATTTTGTGTCCTAATGAATGGTCTGAACTTAAAAGACAATGTTCATTATATATTTGTCGTGGAGAAAGAAAGAGATAAGGAAATTTAGTTGAATTAAGGACCGACGATTTAAAGGAGTCGCTTTGGCGTGCTTAAATACCCATTAAATCCGATAGGCTAATGAATAAAACTGGGTTAACATCTTATGCAGAAGGAAAGGGTATGGGATGGCTGGATTCCAACCCATTTACCCTTCCCATACTCTGTTGAAGGACACCCACATAGGATGAACAAACAATCTCAGTAAGAACAACTACATGCAAATCTGTATTCATCGTTGAAAAACAATTTGAGGTTGCGTTTGTTAAGAATTTAAATACCATCATTCGAATTTCTTGAATTTAATGACCTATTTATTGGAACGTTAATTAAGTTATCGATAAACGTGATGTTGATGGCATGTTGAAATATCGATATACGTGTATAGCACATGTACAGTAGACATGTATACTGTACATCATCACACTTAACACTAACTGTTAAGATTGTTATTGATTTATTAGAACACAATTTTATCACATTAAGTAGTAGCTCAGTTTTAAAATGTAAAATTTGAGTTTGAAACCAATATCATACTTGTTATGGATTTTTTATGCTAAAATAGTGGGACACGCATAGTGCGTGGATAATTCCGCTTAGTGATAGACGTTAATGCGCTTTAAATAGCACATCTACTCTTGTCTGAACTTTAAAACCCTGCATGTCAGATTTTAGGGAGCGTCGAGCTCATTCATCGTATTGCGCAGATTTAACTAACAGACTAATCTCAAAAACCTTTCTCGTTAATTCCTGCAAAATATTGCAAATTGAATTTGCATTACTCATTGAATTGACGTTAATGCGCATAAAACCAGTTAAGATGGCCTAAACATCTAAAAGATTACGATTTTTTTTTCCAGGAATTTTCAAACACTTTACCATGCAGTAAAACGGGATCAGACTTAAGAATGACTACCCGGTTACGCTTGGGATCATTACATGTCATGGACACCCTTTTTGATGTAAGTACGCACGCTTGTATTTTTTATTTGTATGCATGCCAATTGAACGCGTTTTGTAGAAAGTCGAATATTAATTATTGTCCAGAAGAGTGGATACAATGTTAGGACCTATACCTACAATATACTTGTTTGTATTCTTATAAAATGCTGTTTTGTAATAATTATGAAGAAACAAACAAACAAGCGATGACATATGTATTTTAATAATATACAACGTACTCTATATTTATAATAATAAGGTACATGTGTAATCATGAATGTATGATGGCGTCATTTTTTAAATCAGATACTTGTTTATAAAATATTGCGCGCTTAGCAGTTCGTCAGAATGCATCATAGATGGCGCTACGTTTTATGATAAGGGGCTCTATTTTATGTTTCGTCGAGGAAAACAAGCAGTAGACGCGCAATATCTAAGAGGTCAAAGCTGTGACCCCTGCACGCCGTACTTTTGTTATTTTTAGACGTTAATGCAGTTTTCTTGCTTTTGAGCCTGCATATCCCATTCCGAGTACAGTATGCGAAAAGCCTCTCTTCATTTCGCTATAAAATTTCGATTGTTTTCACTAGGTCACCCTTGCCGCGTACCCTGTATGAAATATGCCACTTTTAACCGCTAACGTTGACGTTAACATCACCATTTTATGAGCGAATAAATCTCGCTGAGATAACTGATGAAATAGATAAGAAGGCCTGCTGAAACGTGCATAAAGCCTCACGCTGCAGAGGCCACGGTGTTCGGTCAGTTTTGGTCTTTGGTCAAGATCGTAGAGAAAGTAATCTCGGACACCGAAACGCTTGCCGGAAGACATCAAATCCCTGCTGTTTTCTTAGAACACCCCTCGAGCATCCTCCAATAAGCTATGGGTTTTTTACACTTTTGCCATTTATATCCCAAACAACGTATTTGATAATGTGAAAATATCTTCGCGGAATGAGCTAGCAAAAGCCAATTTTATTTTAGATTTATTTAAGAGAAAAAAAAACATCATTTCTCCACCAGCTCTTTGGATTACGTCGTCACAGGTAAAGATAGCCGCCAAAACTGTCCTGCCTAATGGCATCCTGCAACCATATTATCTTTGAAAATATTGTTGAAATATCCAATTTTAATGGAAAATAATAGGGTTTGGATAGATTGATTGACGAGGATGTAGTTAAAACGTTGTGTTCCTCCATAAACTTCAGATTTTCATACTCTCCTGATTGCATTTTTCAATGATATTTTTGCATTTTTACTCTACCATAGTAGAATGACTTTATGAACACTTTATTGCATACACGGTACCTAATTCTCTAATAGCAACATTTGATGCAGAATGTAATGCTATTTTCCATGTTCGCAATTAAGTAATGTAGTACGTTTGATGATATTATTATGATACGCTGACAATTTAATTTTTACCGGATGTCCACGGAGGTATTAAATTCGGCTTTTAATTATTTATTTACAGCGATGTAAACAAGAATTTGGATCATGATCCTCGTCGTATTATATAAATTCTTTCGATTGAGTATATTGCTTTTACGCGAGATGTGACATTTTGTGAAAAGCAAGATTTTTTCCAACGTTTAAGGCCAAATATTAATGGCAAAATACAAATAAGTATAAAGTCGATCAAGAAGCATTAGACAAAAGGGATTCTATATTCTAAGAGCACCGAAAAGTTTCTTTTCTCACCATCGA
Source organism: Megaphyllum sjaelandicum (assembly GCA_034698745.1). Lineage (NCBI taxonomy): Eukaryota > Metazoa > Arthropoda > Diplopoda > Julida > Julidae > Megaphyllum > Megaphyllum sjaelandicum. The sequence goes on from JAQGBX010001062.1 coordinate 23,288, forward strand.
TTTATATGACTATTTATGATTACTCGAACGATACGATAGTCTAGAGTTAAAGGTCTCGTGGGAAGACTTAAAATACTTGTTCTGGGAAACAGTTGATGGCAGATTCCTGAAAAGCTCATGTTGAGTCAGTCTTTAAGTGTCATTGGCTCTTTGAAGTTTTTATGGCATATGATCTACGCGAAATTTAAATCGTTGGAGAGGTTTGGGTGCCCAGAATAATAAGTACAACATTGAATAAAGACTGCCGGGACCATAAGAATTTTTCAAATTTGTGGATGTCCTGCCCTAAAGGAAGCGCAGGACCTGAAGCGTTGCAACTAGGGTGTCCAACCTCGATCTAATCCAATATCCGAAAATCTCGCCCCATCCTCTGGATAAGTCCATAAAAGATACTCCTGACAATTTCATTTACCCTTAGACGTCCTCCAAAGCCCCTGGTTTTCATCGTAAATACCGAATGAAGATTTTACGTTAGGTTTCTTTTCGTGTGCGACAGTTTGGCATAAAATTTAAGACTTTTTGGTGTTAAAGACCCAACGCTGTTATATCTCTCTCAAGAGATGAAGGCTCACGGAGCTATTCCTTTTTAACATTGGCCTCATGAATAGAACTTGGTAATATTTTGCAAGCACACGAATTTGTTCAGTTAGGTACGATTACGTATTCGTTTGTCCCAGAAGCAAAGTTAAAAGGTTTATATTCAAACAAGCGAATTTGCAGATTTGATCTTTATCTAAAAAACGACAAGTTTTTTAAAATAAATTTAAAAATAAAACATTGCAGATTTGAACTTTATCTAAAAAACGACAAGTTTTTAAAATAAATTTAAAAATAAAACATGGTCTTACACTAATACGTAAGTGTAAACTCATCATTTTAATTCACCTCTAGTGTTGATTTTGCATTCAACTCGTTTTTAAATCTTTTACACTAATAACGTGAGATGCAATATGCCTTTGCTTTGATAACCTAGGCTTGTTTTCATTCTCAATAAGCTAAAGGCACAATTTTCATATTTGTTAGGAAATTTCATTGTTTTATATGCGATCAGTGCAGCGCTATTCATTATTTATTAAAACAATGGGATATATACGCTAGAAAATAAGGAGAAATGATATTCATACAGTCATTTTCTTTAAGTACCCTTTGGGCAAGCATTTTCGGTAAGATTCTTAATTAACAACTTCCTCCAATCGTATTCTCATTAATTAAGCTCTAATGACAATCTGTATCGAAGGTATAGTGGCATTTATTTTTGTCAAGATTTATAGCTTCCTGAATGCCATGTTGGAGAACACCAACACCTAATGCACAAGCCTACCCGTATTGATCGTTTCTCAGAAGCGTCATGGACAAAAAAAGGAAAAAAATGGCCGCCGTGCGAATATACAAGGTGACCAAAACGTCTTCTTATGCGCTGGCAAAGTGTAGCAACACTAAAAAGGGACTGACACACTTAACATATACTTGTACATGTAGGCTTAGTAGTCAAATTGATGCTGTTCTTTTGGTTTAATTTATGGCACGAGCGAACCTCATAAACCCAAAATTATTGAACCACGGGGATTTTGCGACCGATTCCGATGTTTAATTTCATTAGAATTTTCAAAGTCTAAGACCGTTAAATATGGGAAACGAAATCTTGAATCTTTCTGGTTGTGATAACCAGATGATATCTAAGCAATATATTGTACATGTATAAGCACTGTTTATATTTATATATATAAAAGTCAAGATATGTTTATTAAAAATTATCGTTAACCGAGACGCACGTTTTGGACGAATCCTAGATCAATCGATTTTCTTAGGAAACTTGAACTGGTTTAACTTCATGGAATTTAAGCAATGGTATTTTTTTTTCATTTACTGTAATCATCGTTTCGATTTCTGAGACTTCGCTGATTTCTTGGATTATGGATATCAGGTTGAAATTTTATATTAATGACGATTCATTCACAATATTTTCTGTAAAAAATGAATTAAGTACGACCTATATTCAAAAAACAGACGGGATCTTTAGTATTATTGGAGGTTTGCGTTTCCATTTCAATTCTTCTTTAGTAACATCAATGCATATTACTGACATGTTTGAGATATGCAAAGATCCGCTTAAAAATGCTCAAGTTTGTGGAAAATGAGGGGAAGGAAAGAAATCCTTGCAAAGCCCCAGCGTCATCTGTGAAGTATTCTGGGTAATGTAATATACTGAAAACAATTCATTGGCAAGTTCCGTCAGACATAACGAAGCAAGCGATAGTTTGAAAAAAGTACTGCAGGCACTGCAGCTTTTATCGAAAATAATATTAGGGACATGTTTCAAACATCTCATAGGAAATTACAGTAAATGTCAATCACGTTGTAATAACTCAACTTGTGAGATCTTCGTTAATCGCCAATTAAGTTTAAGAATGGAACCAATTGCAGTTTTGATAAACTTGCTTGTGAACTACTGTACATGTATATGTGTGCAATTCGCGTTTTTCAACATGACGTCACCACGCCAACAACACTGTCTGCACATGTTACAAAGACTGTCGAACGGTCTGACAACATGCGCGGACAATGTGCATTAACCCATTGAATATATGCGTACAATATAATACGATGAGCAAACTACGTTCAAGATTCATGTTTACTGCAATATAGCGCTTGGTTGTGCCGCTGTAAGCCTTTCATTTCAGAAAAAAATCCCTAATTCCTTAATCCCATCACGTAATTCTATGGGAAAGGTTAGAAGAAGAAAAAAGTAATTTGTGCACGTATATTTCAAGCAACGTTTTGCAGAACTACTTCAATTAGGGCACTCGACCTTAGGTCACAACCTATAGCTAGATCAACGCCCCTAGATGCTAGCCTATACAGGGTGATTCCAAAGGTCATGCTCAAACTGAATAGGGAGGTAGAGGAGTGAAAAATAAACACCTTTCAATCAGAAAAACAATTGCATTTGAGCCTTAATTAAGGAGTTACAAGCATTTGATGGTTTTGCATCACAATTGTACCCAACTAGTTTCTTTCCCATCTATAACAACCTTTTGTCTTTGATTTGACATATAGGGGCTAAGGGGATCCAATTTTGAGAAAAAATTGCGAACGTCCTTTTTGAATGACCCCAAAACTTCCTGTGAGAAAATACGTGCAGCAGACGACGAAAGGTAGGGAGCGTCTGCTTTCTTAAAGTGCATTTGTCGCTATCACTTGTGCAATCCTTTGTATCTTTTTCTATGGTGAGCGAGTAACACGACGCCTATACGATACGATCATATCGCGTCGTATCGTTGGGCTTATTATGCTTAGCTGCCACGGTATTAAATCAGGCGCTGTAGTCGTTTTTATTTTATAACATTGTAGCATGAAAAGTGCCAAGACGGAGTGACCATACTGGTATTACGTATACTGTGATGTAAGTTCGTGTGCATTTCAATAGTCCTGCGTCAGAACTGAAAATAATTTTCAAGTTTGCTGCCTTCCAAACAAAATAGATTTTCATTGAGGGCGACGTTCTCCCCCCCCCCCCAATTTATCTTGACAAATATCGAAATGGTACAAAAAAAGAAGTGAGACTAATAGACTTTTTTTAAAATATTTTCCATTTTTTTTTATAAACAAACGAAAATGATTTTCAACTTACACCGCATGTAAGAGAAAATAACGATTTTACTTGCATGTTAGAAATTGATTTTCAAAATACTGTTTTAACACTACATTTTGAGAAAAATGTTAACATTTTTTTTTAAATTATAATTTCAATAGAAAATATGTGCTATTTCGGGTATTTCCTCTAAGCAATAAGCATTGTCTTTAGGTATGCTTTCAAACGTACATTATGTATGGAAAACTCATGAGTGCATCGTTTACGAACTCTTTTAAGTGCGCATTACACGTATCTGGTTTTTTCTTCCGTTCTTGGACGATGAATATGCAAAGCTGGTTATTGAAATTTGAAAAGAATTTCCGCTTTTGTCTCCCCGTTTGGAACGCTTAAAATGTTGACATATAATTTAGCGTTATACCCTTGCAAAGAAATTTAATTACGACGCTATAGTATGGCATGATTGCTTGATAAATAATAACAATAATCTAATAATAAAGCAGTACAAGTGGAATTACGTTTTTGTACCCGTTTTATTTTTTGAGTACGTTTCTACCCTCATCGTTAGTTTTTTTTTGTTGGCTCTGCATTTTCTTTACGTTTTTTGCGCCAAAGATGTCCGCCATCGATTTTTCGAGTCTTCTTTGCCCGGCGACATTGATTGATCCAATGCTTCTACTAATTACATTCCGTGTTTGATCACCCTTGACGTTTTGATGCCTTATGCAAGTTGGATCAAAATTCAATTGAAAAACACGTTTTTTTAATTAAAATAGCTTAGTAAGCCATTTTAAATGGAGCGTTAAACCGAAGGCCTGGTTTACGTTTTAATTAATAATCCTTCCACTATATAATTTCACCCTTTCAATTTCATGCTCCTGTTCTTTCTTTCTGTGCTTTCCCCCCTCCTTTCCCGCATGCCTTAGGGTGGGAACAGAGTGGCGTCGGCGTCCAGCCGCTGTTTTCATGTCCTTTGCCCCTTGTTTCCCGCTTCCCGTTTTT
>JAQGBX010001063.1:0-27874 GCA_034698745.1 Megaphyllum sjaelandicum
TCGAAATAAAAGTTAGATAAGAACCTGGCCCCATTCGAATGTAACATTGTGTGAAAATTTCAAAGCAATCGTTAAAGCACTTTCGGAGATGTGAGCTCAGTAACAATTGCAAATTTACATTTTTATTTATATAGATAAACGAGAAAATTCATACAATTTTTGATTTGTAGCGGCAAAACGGCATCAAAATATCTATAGTTTCGGATAAAAAATCTATTCACGGGTAAGTGATAGTATCTATAATGGGGCCATTTCTTAGTTTTTAGAATGATAAGAGCCCCGATTCTCAGATTCGTGTACCCCAGAATACGCCCTCGATGTAATTCGAGCCCCACAACCACACCCACGAGCTGCGTAACGTCACGTGCAAGTTATCTATTCTTTGATAGTCAATAAAAATATTGCCATATTACATTTGTATAGCTGCTGTATGGATACATTCACGTTGAAGCTTATACCAGTCGCTTGCCAATTAAGTTGCCAACTAGTGTCGCTTAGTGGTATTGCAGACGCTTACCACTAAGCGACACTGGTTGGCAAGCGATTGGAATAAACTTCAACGTGAATCTACCATATGAGTAAAACTTGTCGAATTTATAAGGAAAAGAAAGAAAGCGGGGAAGCACATTAGAAATAAGATTTGCAAGATGTGTGGTACAAAGATCAAGATCTGGGTGTTATATACATGATAATATATTATATATTATATTATATATATTATATATTAATATATTATATATTATATATGCACACTTTGGTATTTTGATAGATACATGTATGTCATGAAATGCCTAAAAACAAAACAATGATGCAATTGTTTGTCGATAGTATCGTCAGTCAAAGAGCACCCATTGAATGTGCTGATGAGCAAAGCTGAAAAATATTATGCTCGAGCACTCTGGCCAGAAATACTGTAGAATATTTCGTATTTGAAATTTTGCAGATTCAATGTAAACGAACAGACCTGCCCCATCGACAACTAAAACTTCTGCTGGCTTACCCCAAGATTTCTCCAAACATAAAAACGTCTCAAGCACCCTCAGTCACGTGGATCAACAGTTACGACTCGTAGATCTTCTTGGCATTGTGCAGTAATTAGTTTACATAAAAAATTCACCCAATCCATTATCGCGCGCAGCACGTCTTGAACCCTGCGGCCATTTCACGTAAAAAGCTAAACGAATCTTACGAAAGAAAGACGTTCAATTCGGAAATTGGGTTTCTTATATATTCTTTATGGATGTAATATAAACAGCCCTGCCCATATCCGATGGCTGAACACAGTAAATCCATTTAAATTTGCACAATTTTCCGCTTTGGCCGACCTGGAAATGGATTTGGGAGGCGTTATACCAGTATTGCCTTTAATTTTATTTGTTCCATTCTCAACGTCAGAACGTAAAAAAAGGAAATCGCCCGAAGCAATGTGCTTTTTGCACTCGTGCATTTCTACTCGCGTTGCATACTGGGATAAAATGCATAATGAAGTTTGGCACCATATTGACTCCTTAATTGCCCATTGAAGTTAATCGCCTAATATTACCCCGGTTCATTTGTGCAATCCCCATTCGAAACAACTGGTGTCTATACGGGTCGGGTTATCCCCTCTTTGGATTTGATTAAGTCATCACCGTGAGGCTGTTGCGTGTATGCATAAAACCAGAGAAATTTATGGGAAACGATTAAAACTCATATAGCAAAGGCCACGTGTGCTTTATGAGGCATTACCTCTAGTTGTAAAAATAAAATCATTCGCCGACACATTTACAAATGCATTTGGAATCTCGTGATCCAATATCACTCGTGCCTAGACGCATTACTGCATATCCGATGTTGTTGATCAGAAGCACAACCTTGAGAGTATTTTTATTTAAGGGAATTTTCATCAATATTAAATGCTCAAGCTTTCGAGAAAAACATCTCTAAATGACACGAAGGAATAGTGCGATGTACTGCAAATTTGAAGCATGCATTTTGGCTTAATAAATTATGCTTACCTTTTTATTAGAGAATCACTCGCTGGAAGCAAAATATGTTTGGCAGTCAGTGGTCAATTAAAGGCAGGAAACGTTAGAAATTAACCATTACGTCATAAAATCTGCAAAGTATTCGAAAATATATACTAGTAGCACCTGTTAGGGTGTAAGAAATGCTGAAAATATCTAGAAAAAAACCCCACCAGAATCGTATTCAGCCACTGAATAAATTTTTTTTAAAGGTTTTTTTATCCAAATATGACTAAGTACGACCCTAATTTACATTAAAGGTAAAGAAACCGATCAAGAGCATGACAACTTCTGCACAACAACGCAAAAGAAAAAGTTATTCTAAATCTGCTCAGAAATGTGATTGTATTGATACGATCTTACTTTTTCAGCCAGTTTCATTCCCGCATTACACATCGTATAACAATAAAGAGAACAGCATAAAAATTCAAAAATATTCACGTCCAAGATGTTCTCTAATAATGTAGTCTTCGATGAAAGCACGGAATAAAGAGAATAATAATGGACAAATATATGAAAGGTGCCTCTGACTTCAGAGAAACAAATTGTAGATTCTTTAATTCTTTTTCTAGAAACCTTAAACTTAAATGGGGTTCGACGTTTTCAAAATCCTGATGTTTGATTTAATAAAACAACGTTGATCGGTGAATATTTTGAATGATTGAGCTCTTTAAAGTATTTTTAGAGTACTGGGTGGGCCTTCCTACTTAACATAAAAACTTTTAACTTCAGTTTTCAGTGGATTGTTGCCAATTTTGAGTACAACTGCATCTTCTCTCGGACGCGCCCAGGACATCATCATGACAGCAGGATGAAAAAGTAAAAATGAAAAGTTGATCACGTGCTCTTAACGTGTTGGTTGCCAAAACAACAATTTCCCCACAGGCCATCATCGTGGGTTTAACACGGCAGACGATTAATTCCAAACTACGGTATAAACATTTTAAACGTTACAGCGGCGAGGATTTCTTTTAAATTGAAATCTGTCAGCATTTAAAGTAGATCGAGTGCCTGCTCTGAATAAAGATTGCCTTGTTAAAATTTCCCTTCCAATAATACGCCACCCTATTTGAATTTCTAAGTTGCGATTTATTTTGGAACTACACGCAGATTTATGGCATCATTAAAAACGAAGATTCTTTGATTTCTACGCATTAAGAATATTTAATGAGACATTTTAAAAAATTTGCTAAACCGTGCTTCCGTCCATTACGCTCTGGGTTGCTTCCTGTCTCGCGTCACGTTCAACATTCAATAATGTAGATGCTAGAAAATTTCAAAATATACAGGTAGGCATCTAAAAGAATCGTTGAATCCAGGGTTCAATAGGCCAAATTCCAGTGAATGTCAACCGTTATGCCTTTAACGTGCAATGTCCAAATAGTGCATCCAAGTTCGACTTTGTATGTGTAGAAATCGCTACCATCATTGCACTTTATAAAAAAACATTTACATAGTTTCATTAGTAAAAAAATTTCCCTCACATTTTGAATGTACTTCGAACGTACATTATGAATACACTTTGAATACAATTTACAAATTATAACTCTATGCACACAGTACACTGCATTAAACTCGAGAGGAAACGTTACAGAAAAGGATAAAATACGAGACCACAACTTATAATAATAACTAATCTACTTTTAATTTTCTTTTTATAATATATATTTATATTTTATAATACATTGATCAACAAAGCCATGGAGGCTCCAAAGGAGCACTGGATACATAAGGAGTGAACGAAGACTTTAAATCCACCTTTAGTTTCTTATTACGCACTTAGCCCGAGGTGAGATGTAATAAAAATTCACTATTACAACATGTAGCACATCTGTACGCCAGTTCAATAATTTTCTAAAGTCTCGCAAAATAATAACTGCATTTTCCAATTCATATTGTAATCATGGCTCAAAACTTTCGTTTTAATGATGCTCAATTTCACAAATTACAGAATGTAGCTTTAATATAAAATTTCACCATTTCCATTCATGATTGGACGCCGTCTTTCGAAGATTAATATCCATGACAAAGTTATACAAAGTAACTACTACCATCGCTGGTTTTACCGTGGGATACTTGATATCCATTTACACTTTTCAGTATTTACGCGTCCGATTTAAAATGTTCAAACATGCAATGTCCAAAGATGATAAAAGCGTGCCATAGCTCATGAATGTGCACTTTTTCTGGGAACATACCTGTATAATAGCTCTCGCATTTTGGTTTCGATTAACAAAACGTAAGTGAAAAGTGGAAAATTATTGCTGGATAAAAAAACATGTGAACTTTTATAGTTGTTCATGCTTGTCTTCAATTTACATTCTATGCATGCATTTCATAGAAAATTGATATAAAGTCTTGTGCAAAATCTATTCGCACCCGTGTATATAAAGGCGCATCCCAAGTGGGCGTACAACTCCGAAAGACCGAATTGCTCTTTGAATAGAGAGGTTGATTAACCGTATGATGAAATTCTAGCCCTTTAGCAACGAACACTGATGAAATGCACGCAGACAATATCCATTGCAGATATACAGAGTATTAGATAAACAGACTTTATTGCTAATTTATGCCGGATGGAAAGGGCGGATAAATTTCCATGGGTATATGTCGATAAGACTGGATACTACTCGACATTAACCTCCATCGTGAAATGGAAAATGCTGCTCGCTTTCGTCAAAATTTACCATTTTAATTTTACATTACTATAGCGGTCCACTCTTAACGTTTATAAAATAAATATATACGTTATGACAAAATACATAATTCAGAAATAACTAATGAATTACCATTAAAATATCTCAAAAAGTTGCTGTAGGTTCAAATATTGGAAATACATTAACTAGTTAAATAGTCATGCATACCCTGATTTGCTCTGAACAATTACTTTAATACTTCCAATCGAAGCAATGAAGTATGGCATTGTGTTACTTTAAGAAATCTTTCAGCTAAGCTTTTTCTGTTAATGGCTCTAAATATCTCATTAATAATCCACCGGAAATTTATTCTTAGTGCTATGGTGCTTCCATAAAATTCATAAACAGTTACTCATTTTATATAACCCGCGCTTTAAAGTACATCAAACATAATTTTGCTTTGATGCCTGAGTAATAAAATAATCATGGAACTAACAGTAATGTATTCTTAATAAACTGGTTTTTTTTTTCATAATGGTCTTCTATACTATATACCTCGTAAAGTAAGTCTCCGTAGAAATAATGTAATTATAGAACCCTCAACTCCATCATTTCTATTTCTGTCAAGCTTAATTAGAAAACAAGTTAAATACGAGCCAAATTAAATGCAGCAACAGGAACAGGAGTGTATATAATTTGATGCGCTTTAATTGGGCATATACTCTGAAAAATGGTCATAATGTCCTGTACATTAATAAGAAAAGCAATGTTTCAATGGATATTACGCAAGAGTTAGTCTATACATGTACAAGTAGAAGGTGTTGACTATGCCATGAACAGGTAACTACCACCGTATTTGACATCCACTAGACTTCAGTACTGGAGGAATCTACTCACTGCCATGCCAGCATAACAATTAAAGCATTCCTGACAGGTTTTAAGATCTTACCAATCAAAAGATACATTCTTGGAAATATATCAACTTTTTGACTTATTGCGTAACTTAGGACAGTTTATCTCAAAGTTAGGAGATTGCAACGATTAGATTTAAGGGTTGCAAAAATTTTGGAGTTTTCTGGGTAGTCTGATACCAAACACCAGTTTCGTCGAAGGGCTCAGCGATTAGAAACAAAAGGTGGATTCCGTGAAAAGTTAATAAGCGTACGTAGCCAACGCCGTCAGCACGGCGTCGATCCCCTAGGTGTGGTGGCCACGGTGGCGGCGTGGCCGTTGCGCGTGACCACAATGTTCCTCTGGCGATTGTTGGGCCGGTAGAGGCCTACGTCGTTATCGTCGTCCATGACGTGACGAGGGCGGATTGCGCAGCACAGGATCTTGCGAAAGGCGGTGCGGAACCGCTTATTGGAAACGTAGTAGATCCACGGGTTGATCATGGAGTTGCAGTAGCCCAACCACGTGATCGAAGTCCAGATTTTCTGGCCCTGGGTGCTGTCCAACGTGTTGTCGAAGAAGGGGTCCAAGATATTCATGGTGAAGAAGGGCACGTAGCAGGCGGTGAAGGCGCCCACGACGGTGGCCAGGGTCTTGGCCGCCTTAGTGTCCCTCTTGATGCGCGACAAGGACTTGTTGGGCGACTCGCCATCCTCGCCGGGCGTCGTCACCTCCAGAGCGTGGATGCGACGCGCCTGATGGCGAGCGATGGAAAAGATGCGACAGTAGCTGAACAAGATGGCCGCCAGCCGGATGTAGAAGGCGATGCTGGAGCAGATGACGGCGTAGTAGCGGTTCACGATGAACACGCACTTCTGGGCGTCGGCCGGCGGCTCCAGGTGCTCGATGCCCTGCATGTTCCAGCCGTTGAAGATGGGCAGGAAGGAGATGAAACCTGGCAGGATCCAGCATAAGAAAAGCAGCACGGCCACCACCCGCTTGTTCATAACGCGCGTGTAGCGGAAGGGGTCCGAGATGGCCAGGTAGCGGTCGATGGCCAGGCACGAGAAGTGCATGATGGAGATGGTGGAGAAATACACGTCCCACGTGATCCACAGCCGACAAAATATCTGACCGTAGTACCAGTAGCCGTCGTTCCACTGCACCAGCACCGACCAGGGCATGACGAACAGGCCCACCAACATGTCCGCCACGGCCAAAGAGAAGACGAAAGCGTTGCTCAGCGTACGCATCCAACGGATGACCGACACGGCCAACATCACCAGGATGTTGCCGGCCACCGTCAGCAGAATGATGAGGAAGAGCAGCGAGGTGATGGCGATGCGCTCCAGGGCGCTGTGCCCCAGTTCACTAGAGGGCGTCTCAAACGTGGAGTTGTTCCCCATCGACGCTTCCGAGGCGGCTGGGCTGGAAAGGTTCGGGCGACGAAGGCCTCCCTTGCAACGATAAATAACCAACGATTAGCCCACACGAACGAGCATCGAGGATCGAGCCATGGAACGCAACATTCACGACACGGGATATTCAGGAATACAACACATGCGACATCATCTACCGTGTATAAGGCTCTGTGCAAACGAGAGAGCATGCGTCTTGCAAGCAAACGTGCAACTAAAAAGCTTCAAGCGAGCCCTATATCTGTAGACAAACTTTTGCGTTAGGGCCTGTCATACAAACAGAAACAAACAGTATAGGCTAATTCGGAATTTGAGGTTTCCCTTTTGAGAAACCAAATTATTTAAAATAATAGAGCTCGTGGACCTTCGGTATAAATAATTCTAGCAATACAATTCAAAGTAGAAAAACATGCGCTTGAAAACGCATAATTGTAGAACATGTTACGTTAAGCGTCTTTGTTATCACTCATATTTCATACAACAATACTATATTAGAACACAGTAAGAACTGGTCGGATCAATAATGGAGTCACGGATATCATGGTTTTCTTCAGCACCATTTAGGGGAAAAACATGTCTTAAAAAATGACAGATTGTGAGCACATACTGTATACATATACTGCATATCTGTAGATCTGAATTCATCAAAGAAGTCTTCGTAATACACTTATATACCTTCTCTGGTTATAGAGTTATCTTTCAATAGTAGCAAAGAAATATGTCATAAAATCTCCTATCCTCTTTGCTCAGCCAGAATTAATTTTATTGATAAAATAATATAATAACCCATATGTTCGTCCAATAAAAATCTCAAAATATGGTGCGCTCATATACAGTATACATGTATACTGTCATATTTTGTTAGTCTCAATGTAAACGGAGGTAGGATGACAAAAATACAAAAAAACAACAACATAAAGATGAAGATTCCAATTCCTTGCACAAAATTAAGCTATTATTATTATTATTATTATTATTTGTGTGTAGCTTTAGATAAGGAATTTACAATAAGAATATGTTTTTCTACTCCAAAAAGAAGTTCAAATATCCCCACCACACTTGGAATTCCCCTGAATGATTCAGTAAATATTTTTTAAAAATGAACGCAACGTTCCCACTCTAAAGCTATCTATCTGAGCGTGTGTAGTTGATGATGATGATGATAAAGTTGACGAGCAAACTATAATTATTACTGAGAATGATTGACAAATATTTTTAATATCCCTTCCATTCCGCAACAACAGTGTAAGCATGTACGTGTACATTAACATTAGTTTCGTATTGTTCACAACATTGACGTACTGATCAATATTTCGTATCAGCCATACATATCAAGAAAATTAATTCACCCAACTCGAAATTGACGGCAACAATAAAGCTCTTATAATAAATAATAAAATAATAAAAAAGCTTCATTCCAGAATGGAAACAGGTATAGAAGGGATCACTTAATTTACAGGTAATCACTTACATGACCTTATAAGATTAACAATCCTATGAAGGGCAACTTCAATTGGTTTTATATTTTCTTAATTTCACTGTGGTGTCTGATCTTACCTAGTTTCTGTATACACAATGTAGCTACCCCCCATAACAATGGTAAATGAGGAAGTGGATGGAACTAAAAGCCATTTGAATACATTCATTCCCGTTTGTTTTGGCCAATTTTTGCTTCAATTTATTTAACAAAACTACTCTTCTACGAGAATTCATGGCCGACTGCTGTACTATAGGGCAACACAAAAAGTCACGCTGAGCTCAACACATTTAGTTTCTTCTTTCATGGTATCTATGGATTTCAGTTTTAAACGGCAATTACCATATCGTATTTCTGGCGCCTGGCAAGTAGATTAGAGGTATTACGACAAAGAGCTAGGTGGTTAAGTATATTTCTGCTGCTGAGAGCATTTGGCAAGTTGCTAAGATATGCAAGCAGTAGAAAACATGGATTGGACTCAGCCATATCAATGGGCCTTAGCAAAATATGCAGTTGCTCGGATCAATTATTGCCTTTAGCATTTATTTCTCAGGAGTTGTCGTCAGATGACCAAACCACAGATACCAAAATCGCGTAAACACAAAATATCTAATAAAGTATACAACGAATACAAAAAGCAATAACGTCCTGTTATTGCCAACACTCCGTGACGTACGTGAGTAGTCTCAAATGAGGAGCATATGCTCAAAAGACGGTCGATATAACAACAGCTATGCAATGCAGCTAGCAGATTAGGCATGCATTCGTGAGGTCATTCGAGCAAAAATTTTCCCATAATCCGTGATTTTAGAGCTGCCATTATCAAACCCAGGCTAAAAATTTGATGAAATGTTCAGAAAATGTGAGTGCTAAGTGCACGAACGCCACTTCCTTATGCTCAAGATTCTTCAGGGTGTTCCTGAAACGTTCATCTCATACGCACCTTTCAAATTCAGAATACGGTAATACACTGTATATACATAAAATATATATATAAAATAAAAACCGCGTCCATCTTATTTGGGGCTGGCTGGGTTTGTCGGGGGCCGTTCGAAAAGGACGTTCTCATGTATCGCGCAGGTGGGACTAGGATTTTGAAGACGCCCATTTCGTGGCGAATTCGACTCACCCAAAAAGTGTACACCCAAGTGCACCAGGTGTAGGCTACAAGGCGAGGCATAAGTCTGTTAAATCGGCACTATTGCGGGGCGCAGGCGCAAGAAGACTAAACAGACTTATGCCTCACCTTGTATAGCTACACCCGGTGTACACTTTTTGGGTGAGTCGAATTCGCCATTAGAAATTTACTTCCGACCACTAGCGCCATCAGCGGGCAAACAATCGGTAATGCTAAGAAATTACCGATTCTTTGCCCGCTGATGGCGCTAGTCGTCGGAAGTAAATTTCTTACTGAAAAAAGTGTCAACGAATTCCCACCCTTATACATGTATGGAACCATACATTTATCTGCTTCTTCTACAACTTAAGTAGTCTAGCCAATGTGCCGCAGGCTCAGACAGGTTATTCTCTGGCGAGGCAATTAGTTATTAATTAGTATAATAATTAATCATAGACAATATACTAGACGCGAACAATGCAATAAATGCCGTACATGTACAGATTTATTTCGCATGTATTCGTTTATGTCTATAACGACAGTAGGATGTTTATTCGCAATCCTTAGCACATAGTGATGTTCCACATTTTCGGACTAAATAAATACTATGGCGAAATTATAATCAGAAACTACATTTTTACAATATGGTTTCCATCCCGTTCATGAATGAATTGTAGCCTCCGGGTCGGTAAATATTGACATATGCAGAATTCGCATTATGCGTTTGAACCTTTATGAAACATCAGAATTGTTGATGCCAAATGGATTAATGGAACAAGTTTTCCTTACTCAACAATTACAGTTTGTTAATTTGTGGTCATCAAAATGCAAGTATACGCCTACAAAAGAAACACTTCTCTAGAGCCAAGACTAAAGTATTGGAGCATAAAATGGTTACGAATTATCGTAAGCGTAACGTTCACAACTTCTCGGTGAAACCGTCAATTTGGATTCAGTTTCAATTTAGGAATGCACCGTATGATTTATCCCCTACACTCAAAACGTGCACGAATGATCTTAGCAGGCAGGGATGGTAACGTTTAGTACGGAGCTACAGTAGAGCATGCAAGCAGTTGTGATTTCGTCAAATTTGCAGTATATACTGTAAGCACTGAAGGCTCGCGAGCCAGCATGAAATGCACATTGTTTAATGTTACGTGTTTTAAATTGCAATTAGGATGACAGCCTATTTCGGATTCTTGGAGTGCTGCCAGCCCAAAGTCGGGGACGTGGTATTGGTTACGACAGCCGCTGGTGCCACTGGCAGTTCGGTTGGCCAAATAGCAAAAATCAAGGTCAGAATTTGTTGATTTTAAGCTGGGAATGCAGCGTACATGTACTCCAATTCGGACCGTCAATTAATGGCAGTCACATACGCATAGGGATAATTTAAGCGTTCGTATTAAACTGCTCATTAGTAATTCAAATCGTAAATATTTTGTATGCCGCCTCTACATCATATTCTTCAATGGCGCTGGAGGCCTTGTTCAAATTGCATGTTCACTCTCGACATCCGCAAACTGGTACACCAACCTCATGCACATACAGTACTTTACGTAAGGGGCCATTCAAAAAGGACGTCCGCAAAATTTGCCCAAAATTGGACTCCTTCACCTCCCTCCCCCTTACCTCCTGTCCGCATTGTCCCCCCATTCGGGCGTCCGAAACTTTAAAAAAAATTGTATTCGAAAAATTGTGAAAGTTTTGCAAAATTGTTTTCGGAAAATTGTGGAAGTTTTGCTTCCACAATATATTGTATGCATGTACTGTACATCAATAATTATGGAATAAGATTAGCTTTTCTGGCTCTTCACAAACTGTTAATTTATTAATAATAAGCTCTAGAATCATTAGGTATAAAATGTATATTTCAACATGACGATTATATTTTTTCCAGGGATGCAGGGTTATTGCATTAACTGGAACTGATGAAAAAGTGAAATGGCTTAAGGAAGAGCTGGGCTTCGACCATGTCTTTAACTACAAGAAAGTGGACGCCGAACAAGAAATCAAGAAAGTTGCCCCTGAAGGCATCGACTGTTATTTCGATAATGTGAGTTTTTTACCACTTCGCAATTACATGGCAATGATGGCATCGCAGATGACCATGACACAATTTTTATACACCGTTCATCATAAATCATGGGTGGAGATTCTTGTTAGGCTCATTATTGGGCAAAGAAATAATATTTGCTTCTTTGATTGCAAAGATTGGTGGCGAGTTCAGCTCAAAAATCTTATGGCAGATGAGGGAATATGGACGAATTGCAGTTTGCGGGGCCATCAGCTTGTACAACGAGCTGGAAAATAAAGTGGCGATGGGTGCGTAGTCTCAGAAAATTGGAGCAAATTGTGCTTTATCAAATTAGACAGTATTGGCAAAAATGGTGCCTAAAATGTATGTTGAGTTTTGCTTTTATTTACTTGGCACGTTGCTACAATGTTAAGCATGCAAAAGTATAATAGGACTCAATTCCATTCAATAACTTGAATTTATAATATATTGTGGCTAACTCTGATACCAGCTACGTTTACTACATTTAGCTCCCTGTGTCCAGATTCCAATAGTGACAAAGCAGTTGACCATGCGCGGATTCCTGGTCAGCCAATGGGAAACAGAGTTTCATAAGGGTTTAGCAGAAATGGCACAATGGATTCGCCAGGTAAAGTACAATTTGTTTGGGTGACATATTGCAGCAAGTGTAGGGTTTTTTGATATCGATGGATTGAAAGCTGAACCAAAGCTGTCTTGTTCAGGTTTACTTTACCAGTTCGCAATTCCATTTATCATCAATTTGCTAAATGTGGATCCCCAAGTCAACTGAGAAAGATTTTTTGCTATTTATCTGTATTCATTGTGACATGTCGTCGCTTTTTTCGTCGCCATTTCGTGACAAGAAAAAATAAACAACCTGATCCATCCATCTCAAGAGTATGCACGATCAGATCCATTCGTAAAATAAAATGAATTTTTAAATAAAAAATCAATATTCCCATAAAAATGTAGGATTCAACGAGCATGCCTATGCGGCTCATTTCTGTATACTATTCCACGCTGATATCGCGTTGAAAGTGTAAAGAAATCCCTGCCAGTTGTAATTGAATAAGCAAACGCTCATATGTAAGTGTGATTTTCTAATTCCAGGGCAAATTAAAATACAAGGAGACCACCACGCTAGGATTTGAAAATATTCCAAAGGCGTTCATTTCCATGTTGAAGGGAGAAAATATTGGCAAAGCAGTCGTGAAGGTATAATGCGTTGATAAGAAGAAAAACCAAAAGCTGCATCCCTCCCGCGAAATCCCTCCAGTGTTCATATCTTACAATTATTTTTGCTCACAATACTTGCTGCTGCCTCAATGTCCTTGCCGTTTGGCAAAAAAAATAGGCTTGCTATAAATTGGATGTGTTGCACAGCACACATACTACAGCTTACGCTTGCCATTGATGTAAATGCAATTTAAAGTGCTTGAGTTGCACGCAACTAGTTGCTCAAATTGTATTATAATCATTTTCTAAATGCACCATTTTGAAATGTTTTCATATTGTGAAGTATCGAAATGTAAGAAATTGTATATCTTTGAACTGAAATTAATAAAATTTTACATCTGTTAAACGTTGACATAGATCACTGAGCTGCTTGACATTTTTTCTTAGAAAATACTAGCAAGATGTTTTACTTGAGTTATTTTTTGTCCCAGATGTACATTTATCGAGTCTTTTTATTTTAGAAAAAATCTTTATAAATATTAGACAGTACAAGTATAAATACTGTTGGGCAAGAAATGTAGTTCAGCACAAAGATGAAGTAAAGACACAAACATTCGGTGGTCTTACCTTAAATAGCAGCTTACATGAAAACCTTAGCCATTTTCGAAAAGTGGTTTTTGAGCCAAATGCACAGCCTTCGATGATTGACCACAAAGATATCCACTTTTGAGCTTTACATCGCGCGCAAGGAGTACACACTTCATTTGCATATTACCAAAATTTACAAATGTGATGACCTCGTTTTTTTTCCCTTTAAAAATGTCACTGAAAAAGGAACGAAAAATCCATAAATGCGTTTGTGTATTCCTTTACTTTGGTCTGAGGCTATCCAGGAATCCTCAGATTTGAGCAGATCTAGCATAATCAAAATGTCCTCCTGGGCACGAAACAAATTTAACATCTGGAAAACGCCCAAACATTAAATGACTTTTTCCTTGCTTGCAATAAATATCTGAGAAACTCCCATTAAAATGTATCAAAAAAAGAACAAAATGCAAAATTAATCCTGTCCCCAATGACCTTTGAGCGGTTTTCTCTGCATGGTTAATTTCCTGTAATAACTCAAAATGGCGTGTACAAAAGTAGAACAAATCCACTAACATGGGACCAGCGTTGTGATGGATAGCAAAATGAACGCTTTAAGGTGACACGGGCCAAAATATATTTCACTGGTATGCAGTATGGGTAAACCGCTTTTTTGGTCATTTTTTTTGGTCATTATGACGTCCAAAACTGACGTCATTTTTTGGTCATCTTGCTACCTGGGTACATAATGTATGTCTCATGCAGTAAATGGGAAAATGTTATGATGATGTGTTAATATACAATTGCCAACGTAATAATTGTTGTAAAATTCAGTAATGACGTTCAATCTGTAATATACTTTTTCGTACAAGATTTGTCAGCAGTTTTAATGTCAATACACATTACTAAGTATATGCAAACGTTTTCTTTCATTTACATCCCCAAATTCAATGGGCAATTATCATATACTGTACATATCTACGGTCAACCAGTGAAACACGACTGAAACGGATTGACTACAAGCAGAAAGGAGTATAAGCATACATGTATTTTCTATCCCACGTTAACTGAATCACTGTTTTTATTACAGCAGATTAATATTGGTAAATACAGTATATACTTGGCAATGCATGCCGCCGCTGGTATAGGGAAAATGGTTGCCTTTGTTATAAATAAGTTGCACGAGCAGACGTGCAGGCACATTCGTATTTCATTTTGCATTATTGAAAGTATCCCACAACGCGCCCACGAGCAAAGTATACACATGTACCGGTACGTATGGTTTGTCCAAATTGGACGAAGTCTGGAACCAGATCTTGAACTTTGGTGGTGCAAACAAAGTTATGACGACGTTACAGTTGGGGGCGGGTAAGGGTTGAATGGTACAAAATGAAGCACATCACGCCACCTAAGTGGAAGATTGGCACAGAAAGTGACAGAATGAATTGGGAGGGCAACTAACCATTTTTTCGGTTATGGCGCATTCCAATCGTCATTCTGTTGTGCACCGGTGTAGGTTACAAGGTGAGGCATAATTCTGTAAAGTCTTGTTGCGCCTACTTCATGCAATATAGTGCCGATTTAACAGAATTATGACTCACCTTGTAGCCTACACCGGTGCACACCAGATTGACGATTGGAATGCGGCATTAGTTTTCATTTTCCCACTCTGCACCCATACGCGGCGCATGCCCATTTACCTGTAGGAATTAAAAGTTGCCCATTGACTCGAAAGTTAAATTGTCAATGGGGTGACTATTTTGAAAGCTCATCTAATCGTAGATGGAGGCTGGTTATAAATCATCGATGAAAAGATTTAATTTTCAAACATTCAGTAGTTACACTAAACAAATTATGCGATCTGTTTTGAAAATAACGATCATTATTACACGTAGAAGCTATAGCTGCGACTGCTACGTGTTATGTGCTCGTGATAGCCTAAACACATAGTAGTTTTGTGATGTTTATAGAAGGTGCAATGTGTTGTGATCGCTACAATGATTTCCTTAGCCTATATGTACAGATCGAGTATTAATCACTAAGCGCTAAAAATGCAAGTAGAAAACCGATCATCAAAGGATGAGTGCTTGACCGAGCCCTAGCGTTCTATAATTAACGCGTAAATTACGTACAGCAGCGTGAGACAAGAAGCCCATAATTACCTTCAAAACTGGCCATAAAATTGTCGTCACAGTTCGTAAAACGCGTCAGAAAGAAACTGAAAAGATCGAAGTTCTAGAACCCATCCTCTGAATGGTTGCCATAGGAACGGAACCTCCAGAGCCATCTAGCGGTCGTTTGCGTCACGAATGGCCAAATGTTTAGACAAGTTCAGGATTTCGATTTCTGGAAATTAACTGTAATCTGGTGCCTTCACTTTTTATAAATATTCGTTTTATATCGCAAACATCGGCGCCACCGTGAATGAAAAATCGACTCCGGAAAAATACCAATTTCACAATTTCATAATTAACTATACGTTACATTTCCATAATTTGAAACTAATTATGATTTTACTTTAGGATTGATTGCATTAAACCTGATTAGGTATTTAAATCGGTGCATGGAAATTTTAACAATAGCTCAACACGATTGATTATGCTGTAGGCCTATATGCAACATTCAAATCACTAATTAAAATGCAGTTATTAGAATTTGTTTCCGTTGCATGGTCTTCGCGTTTGTTAATTGTTACACAGTTTTAAACCCCGTCCACAGTAACATAATTATGCATCCATATGGAATACCTCGCAAACCATCAACGTGTTGATCGATTTTTACCAGGAAATTGGAGGGCACAATTGGACTGAACGGCTAATTATCGTTTTTTCCGCCTGAGGGAACGTCTCCCACCGTGCGTCCACGTCCACTTCTGAGATATATGAGAAGGATTTTAAAACCAGATAGCGCAGACTTCTGGTTTTTTGTCACATTCTTCAAGCATTTCAATGCTCGATCATTAACTAGTTGTACCTATCATCAATCTGCATTGGTCGTGCAGAAGTAGTTGGATGAGGAATAGTAGCATCGACAGCGAGCAACCCGAGCTTCATCAGTTTATATCTCGCTTGAGTTATGAGATTTTCTTTGAATTCTGGATAGTCGCTGAGGGCTTCGCTTAGATCGCTTTTGGAAAGGGTGAAGATTTCGGTGTAACCGACGCTTACAACGTTGGCACATCTGTGGCATCCGTATTTCGAGCCATAGCCCTCGTTCAGGAGACATAAATCGCCGAAGCACTTCGTCTCTTGCAACTCGTTCTCATAGATACGATTATTTTCGCTACTGAAAATTCTCAGTTTTCCACTTTTCTTGATAAACATTTCTTTCCCAACTTCTCCTTCTTTGCATATGTAATCCCCTGGGCAATATACGTTTAATTTCAATTTCATAGCAATCTTGTTCAAGATATCGTCATTGGCGCCATGAAAAAGGGTCAAGGCCCTCAGTGTTTCCTTGTGGACATCTCTGGCGATTTGGGCTTGCAGCTCGCCGGCCAAATGAGCCAGAATGGCTTGGTCATCCAAAGGCTGATCGGTGCGATAGACGTAATCGCACCATCTAAGAACTTTAGCTTGTAAATTTCGATCTACTTTCCTGCGCTGGAAGTACTGCTTTAGGTTGTTCATCTTGTTCTGAAATTGGATCCGTTCGGCATATTTCTGGTTCAAAAGGGACGAGGCATTACCTAAGATGGAGGCGAATATGAAAACCCCTATAACTATTTCCAACAAGACGATGAAATGTTCAAGATCCGATTCCGGTGGTGCTCCTACGCTGTGACTGGTCAGCATTTTGGTGGACCAAAAGATGCAGTAAATGTACTGGTGTTTTAATTCGGCGTATATCCCTTCCAGCTGGGGATACACCCACTTATCCACGCCAAATCCGAGCATGTAGCTTAAGCCGAAATAGAAGCAGGCGTTCCAGTGTACAAACAACAAAATGTACAGGGACATTTCAAAGATCCGAAGACAGAGGAAGTACATGGTACGCACTTCGGAGATGTAAAAGAATTCTCGCAACCTATAAAAGAAAACGGAAGGAAATTTAGCGGAACTGAAAAAATGCAATTACAAATTGCAAGTATTTGAAGCAAAACCATGAAAAAATAACAATAGAAATAGATGTTTTTCAAGTTTCCGTACTCATATTTTTAATTTTGTATTAAATGGCCTGCACCAAAACTCGATCTCGAAAACGAAATTAAAATTAAATAGCTTCTTTTATTTCAGAAACTTTATTCACACGCTTTTACAGGGATTTAGAGAATGAATATAAAATAACATTAAAGTCAGTTTCTATTTCTACTACTTCTGTACCTGGTATGTTTTATTTTTGTGCAGAGCTGGAATCAGTTTTAGCACATGGAAAATTACCAGTGCAATCCACACTTTTTTTCTTTTGATGTCAATATAGTATTTCCTGAGGAATTATCATAAATCTATAACTGAAATATTGCCGCAAATTTAATTTTCCATACCGGTATCTATTTTAATGTGCTACTGCTGAATTCGATTGTAGAATAGTGGATAATTTATATTTCATAAATGTTCAAAACGCCTGACATGTTTGTCAAAAATTGATATAAGCACCTCTCCTTACGATAGAAAAGCAATCATTTTCAATATTTTGCGCACTTATAACAAGCCCATTTTCAATCAATATACCCGGTTGCTGTGAACACATATTTGTAATCGAAGTCATGTTTACTTAAAGGTGGAGTACCTTTCACCTAAAACTCTCTTGTTTGGTTTCCTTCCTACCAATAACATTATATGTACCTCGAACTACCAAAATGTGTACACAATGGAAAAATTCAAAAAAAATCATAAAAAATATTTTTTAGGATATGAATCAATCAAGGACAAACATACGTAGCAGTGATGCACACAACAAAAAAGTGGATGTTTTTAAAAAGCAGAAATAAATAGTTCAATTTTTGCTTACCGATGAAACCTTAAAATGCGATTTAGTCGTACAATAACAGGACACGGCATCATGGCAGGGCATGTGCTACCAATCAAAAGGTACATCGCATCTGTTGGGAAAACACTTGCAATGTCCAATACAAATCCACAGGAACAGAGATAATGTCTCAGAATCCGGCATTTGTCGGTTTCCAAAATTCCCTCACTTTGCTTTATATAACCTAAATTATTAACAAAAAATAATCAAACTACCTTGTTACTGTGATTATTCCAAATAATTATTACAACTTATCAAAGTAACACAATTGTTTTCAACAGAATAATCCCGCATCTCCTTTCACTGGCTAACCCGGCACCCCAACTAATGGCAGTAGATAGTATTTACTAACCAATTTCAATGTAATTCAACTCATTAACCCACAACAAGCAAGATTGATAAGCATTCTCGTTGCAATTTATCGACATAAATAATATTAAGAAAAGAACACGGGGTGATGTCTTTTATTTGTGAATTTTTTTAATTTTTTCTATGAATAATGAAGAGAAATATACTGCAAGTAGGCGTTGGGAATTTAACATTTTCAGATTCCCTACATTTCAAAAAGCAGCATTTGGTAATGAAAAAATGAAGTTGGGTAATTAACTATAGAAATAAATATCAAATATATTATGCATAAAATTATCTTCACAAAATTAAGATACCCTCTTAATATTATTTCATATGCACAAAATCATTTAAAACACAAAAACGAAGTTATTTACCTATAAGGCTAATTCTACGAAACCTAGCATTATACATTAACTTTGTTTATATGGTTAACTCATTTTTATAATATTTCAACTAATAATTTCATCCATTTAATGCTATTTACACTTTGAAAACATTCGACTATAAAATAAATGAATACCAGATGACTTTGTATCGGATATGTATTGGATGACCTTTACCCTTTTTTTTTGTTTACAAAGTTAAAACATATGAAATAAAATGTTGACATTATTTATAGTTATGTGTATGTAATATTTAAGGTAGCGAAACCATGTACCGGTTATAATCCGAGGTGAAATCAAATCTGTTATGAAATCATCATGGCATTTTACACTTGGCGGTGTAATAGATTATTAAAACAATTAAGTGATTTCAGAATTTGTTAGCATCGAAGAATTGAATTAAAGATTCTTATGTACAAAATATAAAGAATTAAAAAAAAAGTTTACCTGTGGAAACATGAATGAGCATGTCGACAGCGTAGATAGCATCGCATATATAATCAAAAGTAAACCATACTGTGGGGCACAAATTTTCCAATTGCCAAAATACTGTTCTGGCCACGATGAAGTACATATTGTAAACCACTGCTATGGACACAATGGCCAGCCACAATTGGTAGAAGCATCCCCCAGGGTCAATCGTTGAGTCACATTTTGCTGTTTCAGATTCTCTAGATTCTTCCAAATCCAATCTGACGTCGTCTGTATCCCTGCCCACGTAACTGGAAAGCCAGAATGGCACGGGACTAAACACAAATTGAAATACAAGACAAAAACTTGGAAAACTTCCTAAAAAGCCTACCTGTACCTTTGGTTCACCGTTAACAACGTGGAGTATCGTGGATTATACGCATCTTGTGTCCGTTTATTAATGCTGGAAAATGGTGATTCACTGCTTGAATTTGACCTGTGCATTTTTAAAACTATAAAGGGAACTGCCAGCGGCGTTTGAAATAAGGTCGATTCTGATAAAGAGCAGGCTTCTAGTCTAAGATAAGATTAGGCCAAATTTATCAAAGTTAATTCACTGGCGCTGTGCTGACGTCACACGTAGAGCAACGACGAATTCCAAGATAACCACCTTCGAGTAGGCTTATGACAGCTTTTCATTAATGCTAAATGTGTAGAGTTGTTTGTATTATTTCGATGATATCACCAATATTGATAACGAATGATTGTCAGTATCTGTATACGTTGTAATAGCTGGGTTTAATTCTTATGTAGTAATTTTGGCAGAATTTTTATTTTTAATTTTGCAAGAAAAAAAAATATCTTCACATTCTTTAACACTAAATTTGTTGATATACTGAACAGAATAAATGATATTTTCCTGCATTTTACTAAAATTTCCAGTTATCATTTCAGCTGTCTGAAACCATGCAACCTAAATGTAAAATACCGTTTGCCTCAATCTAAATAATGGATGCACCGTACGTCTTGCATTGGGTGCGAAGTGCACTTTGATCAATTCAATTCAAATAGTCTGCTGTCAGCATAAAATAAGCCACATGCAAGCATTTATGGGAAATTCGCATGGATAAGCACGTTTATCCTTATTATTTACCAAGCGCATGATTTAATCTCAAAAAGATATAGAGTACCAGCTTATAACCAGAATGATTGTCTTCTATAAATTCATTCTAGGAGGTCAGTGATAACACCCTTCCCTAGCCAGGTTATTCCAAAAACTAGTTGGCAATGAGTTACCTTCGTACATGTACAGGTGTATATCATTTTCAGCAGAAACTTTGTTTTTTGGTACTAGATGGCCTAATTTTTAATTCTTCTGATATGACTGCTCCAACCAAACACTGTTATGGCATCAATGAACGCAATTCGATCCATGCCAACATCCATGTTACACCTCAAGAACGTACGTGCTGTTGCACTATGTTTGACATAACAGGTGTCCCATATTTTTAAAAAAGCCATGTTGCGACTGTCTTGGGTAAAGGTAATCAAAAATTCGTTGTTTCAAGTCGATTTGTTTTACAATTACAATGTCAGCACCATTCAGGATTACTCAGTGACTTATTTCGTAGGCGAACTGAAGGAGGAGATTCAGTATCTCTGGTTGATTCACATCCATCTAGTGTTTGATCATCTGTCGAGCTTCCAGTAGTAGACTGTAGTTTCATTTCCAAAAAACTGATTCTTTGCTTGAGTTTCTGTTGAGTTGAAGTATATTCAGCTAAAAGTCTCGAGAATCGAACTTGTAAATTTTCCAGATGGGCTTCGAATTTGGACACCTTTTCCTTCATGTCCTCTTGGGCTTGTTCTTCAGCCAGAAGTGTATCTTCGTCCAGCAGGCCATCCTTCATGAGCATTTGCTTACCTCGCTCGATGAGGTTTTCCTTGGCCTCCGGATACTCAGTTAAAGCATCCCTGTAAATAAACCCATAATCATAATATCACATTAATTTTAAAATACTGCGACTATCAAAGAATGACAAATTCAATATAAATTACTGATACTTTTTCGATATTGTAAGATTTTCCCGTCCTCAAATAACATAAAAAAAGAAATAACTATATAATGAAAAAAATTATCTCGCCTTCAACTACAAGTACTTTTGAGTTTTTATAACTGATAATAGTTTTCAAGAAATTATATGTAGCAAAATACTGAATTCGTCTATTTGGTTACCGCAATAGTAGGAATTTTCCAAGAAAAAAAATTATATTAATGTTTTAACAGAAAACTGAGTAAATAAAATCAATCAATCCACTCTACCTCACCATCGCAGCCTGAAATGCCACGTGGTGGGAGTGAAAAAGTTCACAATAGGACTATCTTGGAAGCGCATCGTTTAATTTCATGTAGGAGAAAGATTTCACAAGGAAATTGATATCTGTAAGGGACTATTCTTATTTAAAAAAAACAATACGGTTTTTAAAAATAAACCAATGTCTTTACAAATAATTCTTCGAAGAAAAAAAACTCTGAAAAAATTATGCTGTTTAGCAGAATATCACCACAAAATAAGAGGAGATCGAATAGTTGGCTTTACTTAGTCGGAATGTGACGTTTATTTACTTGCGTATTGCTATCTGAATAACATTTACTGTAGAAAAGTAAATTTAAACATGACGGCAAAAAATCATTTGCTGATGGCAAAAAATTTTTTACTGAAAAAAGAAACCAGAAAAACCTTTGTATAAAAATTTTGAGACTGACATTTAATCAAGTCAATTTTTGTCGTTCTTCTTAAAATAATTTTTATGCAGAGAGGACTATTAATTATTAAATTTGACAGTTGACAAAATTCCTTTAAAATTGGAGAAAAATACCGAGAGGCAAAGTATTCATTATTGTTTTTCAGGAGTATGGGTTTCCGTTAATTCTATCTTTTACATGTACATGTAGTTACAAACATTAATACAAATACTGTATCTTCCTTATCACTCAGCTGTCTGATATAAACTCTATGAGACCATGGATACAAAACATGATAGAATGGGAAAAATGTTATAGAATGTAGTACTATAAAATACTTACCATAAGTCATCTTTGGATAGGCAAAACAGGTCCGAGTAGCCAATACTTCTCACGTTGGCCGTCCTCCTGTTTCCAATTTTGTTGCCAGCAATGTTAAGAATGCTCAACTCACCAAAAGCACTACCATCGCTCAACGTTGCATATACTGTCTTGCCATCATCAGCCACGACGCTGAGTTTTCCCCTTTTCACGATGTACATTTCCTTACCCACGTCTCCTTTACGGCAGATGTAATCCCCTGGACTAAACACTTGAAGCTTGAGCTTGAGCACTAGCTCGGTAAGGAGTCCAGGCTCGCAGTCTTGGAAGATCTGCACCTGCTTCAGCGTGTCATAGTGGACGTGGATGGCTATTTCGGCTTTCAACTTTTCTGGTAACGTTTCCAGAATATGCTCTTCGTCCAAGGACTGCTTATTTCTCCACAAATAGTCGAACCACTTGATCACTTTGCGGTCCAGCTCCTTGCTCACCTTCCGGAATTCCAGGTACTGCTTAATGCCATCCATGCGATTCTGGAATTCGGCACGGGCGGCGTTCATATTCGTTATCATGGAGCCAACGTTGCCGACGATGGTGGCGAATATTAGAACCCCGACTAAAAAATCGAAAACCATGAACAGGTACTCGCTATTCTTTTCGGGGGCTGGTGTCTCCCCGATGGTCGTTAGCGTCAGAGTTGACCAATAGAAACTGTAGATGTACTGGTGGGCGAGAGTGCGTCTCGGATCTCTGATGTCAGGATAGACCCAATTGTCCGTACCAAATCCAATGTTATAGCTCATCGCGAAATAAAAGCACGCATTCCAATGGATGATCACCAAAATGTAAAGGACCACTTTCAAGATACGAAACACGTTAGGAAAGCTGGTGCGAGTTTCCGTGCGATCAAAAAATTCCATCATTCTGAAATAAAATGTGTAAATTGTAATTAACATTATCCACGTAGTACAATTGGGTAACTTTTTTTGACAATTTAATGATTTCAATTCTAACCAATTTACTGCTCATTTGCTGTACACAACCCATAATGTGCATATCTATTGGATTGTGATGTTTAATTCAAGTAAATTAATTGTAAAAAAAAGATATTTCAATAGAAATTGTATGCACTGAGTAAACTTGTATAATATAGTTGCACCTAACCTGAAATTAACAAGTGGTTATTTTCATTTTACATACCCACTGTCAACAATATTTTTTCTTGGCCAAATTGTTGAAAAGATCTAACAAATGTTACGAACTTTTAATATGTTGAGAAGAAATTGCAAAAAAAATCAAAAAGAAAGTCTTAATTGTGGTTAACTTCATTGTTAATAAAGCATACCGGAGATAATTAAATTTAATTTGCTGGCTGCTTTACACACACGCAGTGTTAATGCAGGTGTTTAGTAAGGTCAATATCAAATAATTAATATTTCTAAATCAGACATTTTTTTTAATTATTTGCACAAAATGTAAATGTCTAGATCAATGAAGCAGGTGTGGGCAAAACCAACTTTTTTGTTCATCTTAATATTTGATATCCTGTAAAATGCTGTATGAGACAATTAAGATAATGCTATATACCCCCAAAAACACATGATAGTAAGTTTTGTTTAAAATAATGCATATACCAATTTGTTTTACGTAAAAGTAATATTTCCCCACGTCCGTTTGAATTTAATTTTACTTTAAACTTGGCGGTGATAAAAATAGAACACTATGTTATCTACAGTAATAAAAGAACTCCTGCAGTTATTG
Organism: Megaphyllum sjaelandicum; assembly: GCA_034698745.1. Taxonomy (NCBI): domain Eukaryota; kingdom Metazoa; phylum Arthropoda; class Diplopoda; order Julida; family Julidae; genus Megaphyllum; species Megaphyllum sjaelandicum. The sequence goes on from JAQGBX010001063.1 coordinate 24,283, forward strand.
CATAATTTGTTTCTATTGTTTTGAAAATTGAACATTCTGTGGCCAATGTTTCGAAATCTAACTATTTGGCAGCTTTTTATTTTTATGGCCAGATGAATTGATAACTATTCAAGGTTGTTATTGATCGGTCTACACTACTTTCATTATATCAAAGAATAGCAGCTATGGGGAAATATTGCACTGAATTTTGAAAGCCAATATCCCACCCTTCAATCCTTGTCGGACTAATGTACACGTATGTCTCAATCTAAATGATGCCGACTGTCATAATTGCAAAACCTGTAAACAAAGTCTAAATAATAAAGTTTGATCGTGTTATAAAAACTCTTATCTTATCTCAAATTACATACAAAAATACAAGTATGTGTTAAAATGTATTTTTCATCGTTTTATGGTGCCAGTAAATTATCTATTAAATTAACAGACAACTCTAGACGATGCATCGCGATGGTGCCAAGAACATTTTAAGGAAATATATCAACTAACCCAAAATTTAGGATGTGACTACCACCTGGTGTCAAAGACAGAAAAAGGAATAAAATGCTTCCGCACGCTATGCTACAGTAGCTTTAGTTTCAGTTCACATACATGTCGAGTGTTATATTGCTCGGTTCATGCATTATTGGGATACATAAAAACCGCCTCCAACTCATCAAAGGATTTTAATTAAATCTCAGATAAATACCTGGAGGCCCTTATGAGACGATTCAGACGCACAATGACCGGACAAGGGCATTTGCGCTGACATTCCGTTCCCAGCACAATGTACAAAACATCAGTAGGCAGTATACTAATTACATCCAGCTTAAAGTCGACAGATTTCAGATAATGTATAAGCAGCTTACGGAATTCAGTTACCAATAAACCTTGTTCCAAATACCCTAAAAATGAAATTAATCGATGAGGGAGGAAGTAGACGAAAACCAACTTTAGTGGAAGCGCAAAAAACATCCATCACGTGAAAGTAATCTCTCGAAATATACCAACCAGTGTACGTATGAACGAGCATATCTAGGACGTAAACAGCGTCGCACAAATAATCTAGAGAAAACCATAACGATGGGTTTAAGTTCTGTAAATCCCAAAATATGGCTCTCCCGATGATCACGATGCAATTGTAGAGCACGGCTAAGGTGACCACAGCCAGCCAACGATAATACATATTTTTAGAGGGATCGACCACCAATTTACTGAAATGAGAAAGAAATTAAATTCCTTGAATTGTAATGTTGCAAACGTACGCAGTTAGGAATGGTATAATATACAGGGTGTTTTTGAACTCATGGTACAAACTCAAACTGGTGTTAGAGTGAGGTAAACGTTTTTCACCATCGAATGTAGTGTACAAAGGTCGCTATTAAAAAGTTAAATGGCTAAATGTGTATCTGCTTCCTCCCCGTCTTATTGGCCAATCATACCACATCTTTTTGGAGGAACAGTTGCCACAACTTTTGAAAATTCCCTTTGCCAATTCGTAATGCCATGTGGTTCCAACATGATGGGGCCCCTGCCCATTGCAGCAGGGATGTGCGGCATTATCTTGATGCTATTTGATGGATTGGCAGAGGTGGGCCTTTTGCTTGGCCCCCTAGATCTCCAGATTTGTCATGCCTGGATTTCTTCCTATGGGTATACAAATGAAAAACGTAGTGCATGAGACTCCAGTGGACACACAAGAAGATATTGTGGCCAAAATTGCGGTTGCTGCGGGCAATGTAAATGACATGCTGGGCATCTTTGTAAGGGTGCGTTAATCAATGCGTCGCCGATGTGATGCTTGCATTAATTGTAATGGTAGAACGTTTGAGCATTTACTGTAAAACATTGTAATAAACACGTAATTGTTGAAACCTTCTGTGCCAACATTTATTCCATGTAAACCATTCTGTGCCAACATTAATTCCATGTAAACCATTCTGTGCCAACATTAATTCCATGTAACTTTTTAATAGTGACCTTTGGACCCTAGGTTCTATGGTGGAAAATGCTTAACTTCGTTCACTAGCTCTAACACCAGTTTGAGTTTGTACCATGAGTTCAAAAACACCCTGTATACTGATGGTTCATGTACGGAATTGCGAAGGGTTACCAATTTATGACGAGATCTTCGTGTAGAACCATGCATTGTTATTAGTCCCGAATGCACGCGTAAGTTACTGTAAGTACATGTATACAAACATTTTTTGGCCGTAAATTAGAATTGTTACCAAGGAGAGCCGAAAAGGACAATTGTTGTCATAACTTCCCAATCGGTGCATCTTTGTCCGTAAACTGAGGAAGGCTTTCAAAAGGATAGTGAACATTTAAGTAAATTCGAATTATTACCAACTTAAGCAACATGGCTCCGTATAGGACCGTACGGTCCAAATTGTACGTACAGATTTTAATAAAGAACTCTTTGATGGTCCATATTGAAGGTGAACGCAAATTGTTACCAACTCACTATGTGTGACCTTTTGTCACACGGGGTCACATACAGTATTTGTCCGCGAGCAGATTAAAGAAGAGTAGGCCTACACAGCAACAGTGCATGCAGTGTATACTTACACGCGAACTGTTACCAATTCAGAACGAGAGCTTCTTATAGTCCAAATTGTTCGTAAATCCGAAATGTTACGAATTAACTTAACCACGAGCGCTTCTTAGGACCATTTTTAATTATTCACTTGCAGGAGGCTATCTTTGTCCATAAGCAGATAAAAGAAGTGTACGTGCATGTGAATTGTTACCAATTTAGGACGAACACCATATAGGACCACTGTTATAAATGGTCCATCGCTAAAAATGACGCGATCTAGAAAATTAAGGAATTGATTAAGTATAACGACACAAAATGTCCTACCTTATCGAGTTGAATCCATGTTGGAACAGTTACTGTTCACTGTTTCACTTTTCACTGTTGAACCCGGGTTGAAAGTATAACCCTGATGCAAATTGTAACCGATCACGAACGCGCACCAATCAGCCATCTTGCTGGAACGTGTAGAATTATTGATGAAACGTGTTCAATTCGCAGACCACGTACGAGTGCCAATCAGCCATCTATGATCTTACTGAAGCGTGCTCAATACGTGTTTAAGTTGTGTTTGAAAGGCGTTGAATTCATCGTGTTGAATCACTGTTGAACCCGGGTTGAAAGTATATATAACCCTGATGCAAATTGTAGCCTACCCGATCACGAACGCGCACCAGTCAGCCATCTTGCTGGAACGTGTTTTAAACGTGGATAATTATTGTTGAAACGTGTAGAATCCGTGTTGAAACTTGTTCAATTCGCAGACCACGTACGAGTGCCAATCAGTGAAGTGTTTTCAATACGTGTTTAAGTTGTGCTTGAATGGCGTTGAATTCATGTTTAAACGTGTTGAATACATGTTGAATCCTTGTTTAAAATGCAATACTAAGCACACAATGTAAGAAATCACGTCCCAGGTCTCCCTGTAGTCGGTCATCTCGTTGAAACGTGGTGAATGTAGGCTACATGTACGTGTTGAAAATGCAATGATGATGCAATATTATGGCGAATTCCACTTGTCCACTCGGAGCGCCCGAGTGTACACTTGGGTACTCCCGGAGTGGCCCTGGCGTACAC
>JAQGBX010001064.1:0-27863 GCA_034698745.1 Megaphyllum sjaelandicum
TTTTGCTATTTTTTTTGAGGGAGGAGGGGGGGGGGAGAATCTAGGAGCATCTCTTCTTATTTTGAGGCCACATTCCTGCATAACGGTGCGTTACACTGGCCTAGAAATCAACGCCATCAAAGCTATGAAACGCTCACTTTCCATTAGTTTAATTTACTAACGTCTCCCTTTTTTGTAAACACACTCGAGCGTAAAACACTGACCTACTGATCTTGAAGAAATTGATTAGAGATGGCAAAAACCAAGAAAAAAGTGCAAATAAAATGAACTCGAGAGAGAAATCTACCACAAGTTGCCCTAAATAACGCAGATTATCTAGGTTTAAGATGCATCTCAACTCTAAAAGCAGATCAATCGGACTTTGAAAACGACAAATAAGGGTCAATTTTCTGCCTTATAAATTAATGTTTATTTCTCGACAACAAAACGCGGAAGTTTAAAATTTTCAACCTTACCTTTTCGGTCAAATTCAATCTGCAAACCCGATGCACTTTTGTCGACGTTATAAAGTTATGCATTCCTATAACGATATTTTTGTCGCGAATTCGGTGGCGCTTTTGATTGTTAATATCGGTGGTCACGCCTCGCTAAATATTTCTTTCATCAAATAGATGGGTGTTCCCCTCTAAATGAATGCCAGCAAAATTACACGATTGGACATGACGTCCTGAATTAATAGCAATATCGGTTTCTAATATTTTCCTAATATTCAGGAAACTGAAAACTACAGGACTCCCCAGGTTACAGACACCAGAACTAGATTACACTCATTACATGCCTGTTGGCATATCGGATCCTATTTAAATAGTGTAAATCAGTGGAGATGCGAGAGGTTGAGTGCTTATCTGTCGTTGACATCGTTATTTCAGGGTTGCCAAGTTTGGGGGTGAAAAGTGTTAACTAGTAAAGCCCAGGCATTTTGAGCAATTCGCCAAATCGATTTGTTTACTAACTGTCATAGTGAATCGCCCTACAATTTTCAAAATTTTATGTCCTATGTCATATTGCAATCAATGAGATGACTATGTTATCTGATCTTTTCAAGGCAAATAAGATACTACTAATTGTGATGGTTTTTTCAACAGCAAAAACTATTTACCAAAAAAGATAAAAATCAAAGAAAAGACTTCTCAACTTTATTTTTGCCTTCATTCTCATAAACATTTGCTCATTAACAAGTTTATTTCTCAAATTTATCCTAATTTTTTTTTTCTTCGAGCTACAGGCATTTAAAATGCGAGGCCTCTTGATGCTCAGAAAATTGACAACCCTGCTCGAAAAGCGATATACCGAAAGTAAATTAGCCCAAAAAAATGTGTAGCCCCGAAAAACTGATTTACATCTATGACTCTGCTTATGGGCAATCGTTGAATTCGCGAATTGTTGCTTTGCGGCAAAACCGTGTTCAGACGGATGTAAAAGTTAACTCACTTTGACAAAGTTGTCTGGGAATACTCCTTTCTTCCCATTGAGCTCGCCTTCGAACCATCCGTTGTCCGCTTGGGAAACGTGCGTGATTATGTCCCCTTTCTTGATGGTTAGCTCATCGTCTTGTTCGGCAGAATAATCGTACAGGGCTTCAACTTCTACTGAAAACAACAGAAACTATGCGTCACACATTTGGTTACATTTACCCGTATAACCGTCCGTGATGTAACGAGGCAACGTGGATGCTAATTAACAGCTCATAAAAATTAACACGCTTCACTTAGGAGTAGGTTGCTAAAGGACATTTATCTGCACATCCTAAATTTATTGGAATTCTTAAAATCAGACTTAGACATGCTCAAGCAAATGCATCACTAGCCTACTACGAGCGACACATGGTTTTATAACTCTGAACTGCTTTCCAGCATCTAACACAGGTTTCACGAACTCGACTAGTCTTGTTATTCTAAAGAAGCCAGGGAATTGAAATATAAATTTACAAATAACTTAATGTGCTTACAACATAACAGTGAGACTTAAATAGATTTGACAGAAAGGGTATGAGCAATAAGGATGGGATGTTCCGATGTAAGTAATGTTTTTAACTTGGTAGATACTATTTTAATTCCAAGCTTGCTGTGCTTACATCAATATGTCCAAGTGAGGACTAATATTTTTCTTTCAGCGGAGATCATGTAAACTGAATACACTCATGCAAAACAATGCAAACATTCAAATGCGAGTCTAGACATTTCATTCCGAGCAAGAAATTGCGCTATGGACAATTTCCTCGAATTCCAAATGCAGGAATCCTTCTTATTTGAACGCACCACAGAGCCCAATTAAAATCTAGTAATAAAAACAATTTTGCAACAAAATGTATGCGTTCACCTGTGATTTATATTGTTTGTCGCGCGAAGAGACGCCTGTACGCATGGGTGATTAGATGAACAGTGCATAAGCGGTCAAAATAGCTTTTTTCTGCACAACAATCTTTACTATAGCCATTTTTGCGATTCGAGCATAATGCATAACACCGGCGAACTAGTTCAACCTAGCGAAAAACTGGCAATTACTCTTAGACGCGCCCTCCAAGGAATGCTCAGCGTGTTCTACTGATCCTGACCCGAGATGACCTTAGCCCAAATCCCTTCGAATGACAACTACTTCCTCCAGCAATTGCAAAACGCACGAATCTTTATTACGTTCACTAAACTTTTTTTTTAAAGGTTACCCAATTTAATGCTCACAGTGTAATAAAATCTTCAACCAGCTATACAATGGTCCGTTATCAAACCTTTAGTTTTACAGCTCAACGTAGATTACGTTCTCCGATTCATCTCTTTTCTGTCGATATATCCAAACATTTCGTTTTGTCAGGAGCAAACATTGGGGCATTAAGCTCGCGAGCACTACCTCAATTAAGGTTATCGGACGAGATAAATGCTAAGAAACGGTTTGACAGGCTTCGTTCCACATTCTTGATACAGCTCCGCTAGATTAAAACGTTACGAAAGATAAATACCGGAGGGAGGCTCGCCGGCAATCCGAATTAAATTGCCTTTTAAAGAGACAGATATCGGGTTGGGGCCAGTGAACGCCCTGCTCAAATCGAGAGCTTTCTCCTCCTTCGAGCGGGCTTATTTTGGGACAGAATTAAAGTTACGCGACTCGCGTCCAAAACACGGTCTGTTCCCAATTCAGTCAGCGCATTTGTCAAACACGCTTTGAATTGTTAGAAATTCAAGTGCATACGTGACTAACACCTGTTATAATTTCTGGTTCGGGAATTAGGAATGCGACCAACCCAACGTCCGAATGGGCCTCTACGAGCCTCCCAACTCTAGAAAACTCAGCGGGTTCGTGTATAAAGAACGAATGGCAATGGAATTGACGAATTCGATAGGTTCGCTTACCCATAACGTGCAAAATCCTGGCAGTTGATAAAGTTTTTGTTGATTTAAAAGGAGCATGAAAGAGACGCGACCGAAGCGTAACTGACGGAACACCGGAAATAAAATTCTTATTTCGCGGACGTGGGACCAGATCGCGATCGAACCTCGAGTTTTGCTGGGTTTTGTTTGCACGTGTATCTAGAAAGCCAGTGTTCTTCTCTTGTCGATTTGCACGATAGTTTAGTGCGGATGCATTCAGTCTGCTAGTTTCTCCCTCGTGTCACTGTGCTCGTGTTCTCGAAACTTCTTCTACCTGTGTTCGTATACTGTGCTGTGCTTCTTCATTATTTTTGATTGTGTCCCAGACCAAACTCCCAGTTTGACTAGGTATCAACGCTCGTAAAAGTACTATCGAACGATTATACTTTATCGTTAAAAAAACTTCAATTTAAATCATGTCTGATATGAATCAACGTGAAACGTTGCTTTGCTACAACAAGGGGTGTGGGAAAGAGTATAATCCGGAGGAGAACTTTGAAGGTAAACTTGTATTCAAGAACCCTTTGTTATATGTTATTTAGATTCGTATTGGTCTTAGCTTTACGCTATTTATTATTTGGCAGATTCTTGTACCTTTCATCCAGGCGCGCCGTTTTTCCACGACGCTTACAAAGGCTGGAGTTGCTGCAACAAAAAGTGCACGGACTTCACGGAATTTTTGAACATCAAAGTAAATAATTTGAGGAGTATACGAACTATGCGCATAATGTCGATGCTCAGAAACCAACAAAAGTTAACTGCTGTGCTCTTACACGCGAGCGGCATTAATACCACAATTTTTAGAATTTATTTTAACGTTATTTCTATGTAAAGATCAAAAAAAATCTCAAGTTGTGGTAATAGAGAAGAAAAGCACCCTCATGGTCCATGGGGATCACTATCTATGGCATGAAAAACATTGTCAAGGCGACAACGTGTTGACCAAAAATTGATAGATGCGTCTCATTGTTAATTGATGCAGGATTCTACCTGCAAATGCAAAAAGCAATTGACTTAAGTTTGAGAATTGATTTCAATTTCCTTGAAAGAGCACATTCAGAAAAGATACATTGTATGGCCAAATAGCTCGCAGAAATTAAGATGTTTGTGTAACTCCTATTTTAAAATAGGGTTGTACAAATTCATTTCATAGCAACGTCAAACCGCCAGAGATTGAAAAGCCAAAGCCTAAACCCACAGACAAGGATGAGGTATGCTTTATTTCGGTCAAATGAGTTTGTATCATTTGCTGACCAAATTCATAAGATTTTTACCCTTCTATAGGTGGTTTACAAAGCTCCGGCTCCGCTGAAACGAGAAGTAGTTGAAAGGCCACGTGAGGACACCCAATTAATAAGGCTGCCAGCCACTGTTACTTCATCGCTTGTACAATTAATACAAAAGATGAAAGAGGAGAAATCGCAGCCACCGGATGCAGGTGAGTCGTTAAAATCATGTTACAGGTTCAGAATGCCAAAAAAGGGGCCCGAAAGAATCGCAATAAAAAGATTGATGAAACTTGATCTTGAATTGCTGGCAAATTGACAATACAATTCTAGAAGTCAGCTCAACGGATTTAAATTAATGGATTTGAACTGACCTCGAATCTGGTATTTAATTAAATGGAGCCTGGAATCAGCCCGTGATTTTGCCAAACTAATGAAAGAATTATTTCATTTTCAGCCAACTGTGAAACAGGCTCAATAAAAATAGGGACCTCTTGTAAGAATTCTGGCTGTAAGCAGGTAGTTAAACAACGTTAAAATAATACATTAGCCAACACTTTGCATATTTAACAGGAATTTTATACTACCCCCATGCAATAGACTTACGAAGGAGACCAAAGTGACTTAGGAACTTGTACTTACCACTCTGGTGTACCAATATTCCACGAAGGGTAAGGCTGGTTCAAAAATAGACGAGAGCGTAGATGATCCCAGTTCTCAAATTTGAAGAACCTGCCTATATTCCTCTTGTAGATTGAAATTCTGGTCGTGCTGTCAGCGGAAGACGACGGAGTTTGATACTTTTTTGGATCAAGAAGGTTGTCAAATCGGATCGCATGTTTGGACCAAGTCTGAAGGCGTGGTAATTACAATATGTAGTTTGACAATGGCACCAAGAAAATCTTCTAATTTTTATGACTTGACAGCAGCACTCACTTTTTAACTTTTCCAGGAAGGAGAAACGAAAAAGAGCGCTTGCCGATACGACTGGCACCAAACGGGCAACTTGGTGGTCATCTCAGTTTATGCCAAAGGAGCAGATCCTGCCCGATCATATGTTGAAGCCAGCCCAGTCAAGCTGCACACAGTGATACATTTTGGCGACAGCCTGTTTGAAGAAGAAATTATCCTGTGCGGGGTGAGAACATCCACCTGTCTTATTAATCCCGATTTTGTGGCGTGCATTGGGTATGTCTTTGTCATTTATGCTCGATTTGTGTTTACAGATCATAGACGTTGCCAACAGCAATGTAACAATGGCTGCCACCAAAGTGGAAATAAAACTGAGGAAAGCGGAATTCTTTTCGTGGAGCAAACTAGCCATCCCGAGGAAACTTCAGAGCGAAGACAATGAAAAAGAGACTAGCGACATAAGTGCTACTGGAATTAAAATTGAATGAACGTTCAAGTCTAAACCTTTTTTTAAAAAAATATATAAAAAAATAATGGTGGTACATTATTTTTCTGCTGAAGAAATGATTTCCATACTCATAATTAAAATTCATATTCAAACAGCTCTTAATTACCGGCCATGGAATTGAGAGTATTAATTTCAGCCAACAAATGAAAAATGGTGCAATTGCCTTATCACATCAATCTTATGATAAAATTAAGTTTTCCGCAAACCTCTAACAATTATTGGTTTTGTAAGATTTCATTTCAAAAAACACACCAGTTGTTTATAGAATGAGAATTTAATTGGTCACAATGTTTTTCGTTCACAAATTCATTTAACATTTATCTAATAACTGACCATCCTAATTGTCTTCTACAATATGACAGTGCGGGCAGGAGGACATTTTCTCTGAACTTCCTTCAAATAATAGTCACAAAGTTGTGATACATACATAAGAATTTCCAATTTAAATTAACGTCTGGTTACATGCGGTGTCGCTCCCTTTGCAGCCTGTTGGTATAAGATCTTGATACGAGATTCCACGAATCCATGTAACGGTCCATACACATTGCGACACATTTCTGTTAGGAAAAACCTGGAAATTACCAGCACATCTAATGCAATTTTAATTGACCCATTTCTAGTGAAGTTCCTCTGCCAGAAAAAGAGCAGCTCATTATGCCAATCCATGTAGTTTTTCATAAGGAATAAGAATAAATCTATTCCAAGTACAGTAGAACCTCCCAAGTGGACCACCTCCGTATGTTGACCAAATTTTCATACACTGGTTGGTCACCAAGCACGTTAATTTACGAGAGATGGACCTCCATATGTTGACCATTTTGTTTCCGCCATTGGGTGGTCAACTTACGGAGGTTCTACAGTATGTTATATGGCGACTAGAGGGGATGGGGGTTGGAAGAACTGACCTCTGCAATTGATGCTGGTAGACTTAATTCCACCACTAGTCAATGCCCAAAAAATAATCTTATGTTATTAGGGAGGATGGCTGGTAGGTTAGTATTTGAAAGCCAAATAAAGGCACCCAGTACTACGAGCTGTACACAGGTAGAAGTTTGAAGAATGAGAACACGAAAGAAGCAAGGTGGTGGTCGATATTTAGATTTGCTCAAAGTATAACCAAAATCAGGCCATCCAACCTAGCCTTTGTTTTCTGGTAGAGGTTATAGGAATGAGTCAACTAAAAAACAAATCAATGACATAAAACCAGTTCACAATTACCAAAAAGCAAAGTTTCTCAGCCAAGGAGTGACATGCGCTCAAGTAAACCAATGGAAATCTACGAGATGGACAATATCTGGATCGCAGTAATAGTCTCCCATTTGCTTTTATTGCTTACGCAATCTGAAACCATTATTTCAAGCGGTCACATATACTCGAAATCCTCACGGAAGTGATCTCAGAAATGTGGCCGAAATTTAACAAAATTAATTAGTAGGCTAGGTAGGTGTTCGTTATAAAAAGATACTGTAAATGCATTGTCAGGTCATTGTTCCTTTTCAAAGAAGTATACTTTTTGACAGCTAGTCTAGTGTTTGCTCACAGCTCCCGCCGCATGCACCAATCAAATTACCTGTTCTGAGCTATCTAACGAACTTCCAGGTTTATTGATGCATTTCTTAAAACATTTTTCGCTCATTTTCTGCAAGGAAACGAAAATTAAATATTAAATTTGCTATTCATTGGTTCGGGTCATGCTTTAGGTCGTTGTATATACCGTTAATAATTCCTGAGCGTTAGCAACGGCAATTTGCTGTTTAACTTGACCCATTAGCTCCTCCTTTTGAGCTTCTGTTAGTTTACTTAATGACATTTTCGATAGAAATATTTTATTCCTAACGAATTTAAGATTAAACTAGCAAACCTTTATCAACGTATCAAGACGCACGCACGTGCAGTATAGTTCGAAAACTTCGAATTGCTTTGTTCCAGCCTCGTTGCATTATGGGACGAGAAACGCGGCGCTCCACCTAAAGGCTGATTAAAAAGCAGACGAACTCCCATTTCGCTTTAAAATACAAAAATAAAACGAATTGTAACATTTTTCATCGTAATTTTTCATTTGGCACTTCTTATGTTCTACGGAGGTTAATTATAGCCATATTAAACATATGATTCTACCAGAGTATATTAAAATAAATCGCATTTTCGAATCCAAGGTTATTGGCCGCCATTAATGCGCTTCTATACGGAAGTTGTGACATCACCAACCGTGGTCACGGGATGGGATAAAGACGCCTTTCTCTTTTAATTTAGTTAAAAATCAATGTAAACAATGTATATTATTTCTAAAACTCCTTAAAAATCGCCGGTGTTTGGTCGTTGAAGTACTGTGGTTGTAAGTACGACTTCTTTCAGCATGATTATAGAGCTGGATTGGCGAAATTTCAGATTGACGTAGTTGCGTACGTTTTCATGAATGGCGTAGGATGAATGGGGTTCAGTTCCCCGAATGATTGGAATTTTTCAAAAAGGCTTGAGGCAAAATCCGTAATAATGCGCGAATTGGCGATTTTTAAATATAATTGAATTCCTGAAAATATATTTAGAAAATCTAGAAATTTCGGTTGAGCGGTATTTTACCTTATCTTTCCTAAAAATTATTTTAAAAAAATTTAGGTTGAATTTAAAATTTAACTTAAAATCTGTTGGAATAACTGGATGGGTTAGGTTAATTTGAGGTACTGTAAATCGGGGTAGAATAATTGATATTTGCAAAGAAAATGAATCTGACAGTTATGTACAGTACTTAGGGGGCGTCCATTAATTATGTGAGGCGTTTTTGGTGATTTTTCGACTCCCTCCCCCCCTGGTGAGACGTCGTGAGATTTGGCTCGACCCCCACCCTATAATCTCACGTGAGATTTTTCAAAATGCGTATTTTTTTGTAAATACGTTAATCTGTGCTTGATTGGATTGCATTGGATTCATTTAAGAAACATAATTACAGTAAGAAAATCGGAAGAAACATGGTTTACTCAATTTAACCCAGTTCTCCCCAAATGCCTCACGTAATTAATGGACGCCCCCTTATGGCTACTAGAGACCAGGACACTGTGACCAGGGTCTCAACCAAACCAACTGTATAATCAACGTAAATTATATGGATATGTATTGCCTACTGTATATCAAAATAAATTTCATATTTATGATTTCTCGATGAGTAATATCGTTATAACGGAAGTCATGTTTGGTTAATATCCAAGAACAACAAAATTAACGATGTTAAATGTCATGTTTACGGGAGAATTTGATGGATTACCCTATCTCATCTCTTCAAGCCATAGCACTGTTGCCATAGCTCAACCATCCATTGGTTACTTTTCTTTTATACCTCCAAATTCGCTTGATGATGAATTTGGGAATGCCATTATTGCTTCAGCCTAGCAGCTGGACAAAGGGCGAGTTCGGCACGCTGTAATCTGATAAACAATTTCAGTCTGATGTTTGAGTGGTTGTTTCCGTGAAAATGCACCGGTTTAATCCGCTGCGGTCTCGTCGTTGCGTGGGCTGTAAGCAGTGCAAAGGTTAATCACGTGAAATGTGTGAAATGTACCGATAATCAACATTGCTTTATTTGTTTAATACGTGTTAATTTTCTGTATTTTGGATCATTTTCAGGGACAGATTCACTCGTTACGAGTCTAGCCATCTACAATGGGCGACCTATCAATTCCACCATCCCTCATCAGACTATCGAGCATGGAAGAACGGCTGAAGACGTTTACTGACCACAACTGGCCATACAATACCTCGCCAGTGCCACCGCGGGAGGCTTTAGCTAGGGCGGGATTCATCTACAGAGGGGATAATCTCGTGGTGCAGTGCTACGTGTGCAGCGTGGTTTGTGCTGATTGGCAGTACGGTGACACTGCCATCAAGAAACACAGGGACCTGAATCCATACTGCCCGTTCGTTCTGCAGCAGTCTGACATCTTTGCTAATGGGCAGCGGCACGTGTCATCGCAGCAGCCCGCCAACCTGGGCGAAATTACCGGCGCTTACCATCCTAACGTCTTGCTTCCAGAGTACATGAGGGTCTGGCCGAACCACGAGCTTCTCATCAAGGAATCTGAGAGGTTGAAAACCTATGGCAGCGATTGGCCACATATGAGCTTTATCAGGCCCGAGGATCTCGCCAGGGCAGGCTTTGTGTCATTGCGAAGTGGTGATAGAGTCCAGTGCATCTTTTGCCGTGGCATCGTCGTCGACTGGGAGGTGGGGGACATTCCTTTCCAGGAACATTGCCGCCACTTTCCATCCTGCCCATTTGTCAGGGGAGACAAGACCCGCAACATCTCTCTCAAAAACGAAATCCGCAGCATGTCGAGTGAGGCTCATCGTCCCCCTGTATCAGTTTACAGAGGATTCGACGTGTGTGGTTCCAATCCATTGAACATGAACTCATTCAGACCAGAACGTGAGGATACTCTAACGTCTCCTTCCTATGACTTGAATCAGCTGAACATCATCGAACATGCGCCGCCGCAGTTCCAGTGCTATGCCACGAGGGCGGCACGCACTAAAAGTTTCGAGTCGTGGCCGAAATGTGCTCCACAGTACATTAATGCGCTCGTCGATGCGGGCTTCTTTTACACAGGTAAAAACGCTTGAAGCCATGTATCAGTTTATCCTATTGGACCCTCTGGAACAAGTCACCACTTGTATCCATCCTGAACCTTGTATTAGTTTCAACCCTTGCTGGAAATTTGCAAAGCAAACACAAAGCAATTATGTGTTAATAATGGAAATAGTTCTTGAATTCCATCATTTAAATACAACTTGTACCTCCTACCTAATACACTTAAGGCTAAAATTGTTGACAGGTACTTTCCATTTCAAGAACGGCTTAATATAACCTCAGAATTTATTTATCCATTTGTAGTATTATTTGTCTGCCCTACGTTATTCAATTTTTAGATAGGTTTATATTTATGTTTATGATTTAAGTATAAATGATAAAATTTAAACCTTTCTAAAAATTGAGGTTAAAATTCTGCCTTAAAATGAAATTGGCCATTTGAAATTTTTAGCATTAAATGCACCTAGCTGCTAGTACCAATCAGCAACAATCAAGAATGCTAACTGTGCAATTTTGTGTAAAATCGTGTTTTCAAGACCCAAATTTTTGACCCCAAAAAACTGCGACCTAAATATCTACAAAACTAGATCATTGCGTGGCTTTTACCATGACCTGGCCAGCGGCATACTTTCTGTAATATCGATTGGACATCCCAAATAAATATTGCCTAACTTTTTGTTAATTTTTTATGAGCTTCTCAAACGTGTGACATCAACTTTTTTTTTCTAAAAAAAAGGCAACAAGGATCACGTGAAATGCTTCCAATGTGGAGGAGGACTGAAAAACTGGGAGGTGACAGACGTTCCTGATGAGGAGCATGCCAGATGGCACCCAACCTGCTCTTTCGTGCTTTTAAACAAGGGCAAGGAATACATTGAGAGAACCAAAAAAATGAAGCCTCCGGTTTTGGCGGTAAGCATATGGAAGGACATCCCACAGCTTACATAATGCGGTAAAAAACGAACATAGTGCTGACGTTCAGGCTTGTTTACTTACAGGAGCAACCGCCAGAGTCTGAACCCAAACCACCTTCGTTACCATTGACAAACCATTACCGAATCTCTGATTCGGAGCTGGATCACCTGATGGAGTCTGACGTGGCGAAGGTAGAAATCAACTTTGGTGATCCCCTGCAATTGACCAAAGCTTTTTGGGGGATTTTGGCGTAAACAGGTGGCCTCATAGCTTGCCGTTTTTAAATCTAAACAGGTGGTCTTGGACATGGGAATGGACGCTCATAAAGTCCGAGAGTCGCTGAAGCTGCGATGGGAGCAAGCGGGATACAATTTTCCTACTGCTGAATCTCTGGCCAATGGTGTTTTGGAATTGGAGAATGCCGAATCTTCTAGGTACCTTTGTGCAATAATAATTTATGTATTTTAGCGACATTTTCCAAGTGTGAGAATGCTTTATTTTCACTTTTGGGCGATATGGGCATGTTTCCGAGCTGTTCCACTCTTTTCCACAAACTCCAAAAACATCACCAACATCGATTTAACTTGTGTTAATCATTTCTAGCATGGAAGCACAAGCATCATCAACGTCAAGCGAGACTGCTAGTGTTGCGTTACAAGAAGCCAGCACAAGCAAGGAAGCAGCTGCGGCGGTAGCTTCTTGTTCCGCAAGTCCTGTTTTTCAAGGACTTAGAGGTGGTGCCGCCGCCAGTTGCGGCCGTACGGTTGGCCCATCAGAGCAGGAATTTCGCCTTTGCAAAGTGTGCATGGAGCAAGAGATTTGCATTGTTTTCTTACCATGTGGCCATTTTGTGGCATGTGTAAATTGCGCGACCAGTATGCGTGACTGTCCTCTCTGTAGGGCGACTATCAAGGGTTCAGTGCGAATGTATTGGCCATAAACACAGGGATCATTTTTTTAAATTCTTCTCGCTTATTCAAGTACTGCTTTAAGGCTAACAATACGCGCAAATAAACAATTAGAGTATATGTATATATACATCCTTACTTGTATTTCACATTGTTTTTTACACATACATGTAGATTTTGTCACACTAGGGATGGAGGTGGTTTCAGCTGGTGGCACCCTCAGCGCTGGTAGTCCCAAGGGCCGGTAGCACGTGAATTTGGATGCCTTTGGTCCAGTGAAACACCTGGCCCGTGTTGAACGGTTCGAGCCTCGGGTACTGGGGACCGGTGGACAAGGGCGGATCTGGTTTCTTTGGACTGTCTGAATTGAAAAAAAAAATGGTTTAGATCGTATCTCTGATGTCTTAACAGGGCGTTCTATTCCAATTGATACTGTCCAAACTAAGGGAAATAATTAGGAGTTGGGAATTTTGCATTGTATATTTGCCACTAGATGGAACATTTTAAGATTCTTAGTGAATTTAAAATAAATAAATGGAAATTATAAATATTTGTAGAGAATTGATCACAATACAAGCCTCACAATGAAGCACCTTAAGCTAGAAAATTAGTTTCTAATAGTCATTTGGTAAAATGCGGTGATGACGTTGATTTCTTATTTACAACTTTGGCCATTGGTGATGTCGTTATCATTCGATAAAGTATATAGCCACCTATCGTCCCCTTACGTAAATTTACAATTTGAATTGTTATCTGCACAGTTCGGCGCCTGCCATATTTTGCAAACAACTTCCTAGGTTGGCTAAAGCAGCAATGAGTTACGAGAAATTCCTCTCACCTTTTACACCTCCTTTCTGGCTACCTGCAATATATTTGGACAGACGAATAGCTGGGAGTGGCAAGAATCCTCGTGATAATGGCATCACATCGAGAGTGACATTGTGATTTCCTTCCGGACCCATCATCACCACTCCTGCAGATGATGACAAAATTAATTTCCGTACAAACGTTTTTGTACGATGCTTTATATATTGCCATTCCAATTGTGCTGACCTGCCGTGCGGCCGCAGACTGCCCACATCATTTGATCTGCCAGCACCTCGTACATCAGAGATGGATATTCTAACGAATGGGTCGATGCAATGCTTATGTTCATGTGGCAAATGCTGCCCACGCGACAAAACTCGGAGCTGACTGGCTCCACTTTGGATCTCAAGGTGTAAAGAGTCTGAAATAAACAATTTATACTCAACATTGTAACACCCAAATCTTGGAATTTTTAAACCAAAAATGGACAACACATTAGACAAAATAATATCCTAGATCTTTTCTGTAGGTTTACTTCTAGAAACAAATGATTCACATCCTGTAGAGCACTAATTTTTTTCCCGCCAATTGTCATATGCCCCAAATTTTCAAATGAAATTTGTGTAAGTTAAAAGTACATGTATTTCAACATTAATTAAACAGAGCTTGAGGAAAGTGGGGATTATGCAGTAAGAGGATTATAAAAAACAACTAAAAAGCTGGAAATATTGTGAAGAAAAACCTCACACTCGCCTTGTAATCAACGACGTCAAATTGATGTTTGTAAACCTGTTGCAATTGCTGTGGTATATCTGCTGTTCTGTCATACACGCTCATTATTTTCTGGCGGTAATTCACAGTAAATTCCAGATGTAGCGGAGGGCATTCGGTGAGGTTACTGACCAGTTCCCAAGCATATGAAGCGTTTTGATCTTTGCAAACACACTAAACATGAAAATAAAAAATTGGGCAGGACGTTGCAAAATGTAAAATGGCAACAGCAGGAGAGCAACTTACCAGGCTCTGTCTCAAAGGATTAAGTGGGACAACAGCCACCTCTCCGCAATTCAACACGCTTAGACCGTGGCTGGACAGCTCAAACGTTTCCTTCTGTAGACCTTGCACAACCAGCTGCACGTATTTCCTGAAAATGGAAAATAAAAGTCAAACTATTTATTCACAGCTGAAAAATTCCAATGTTGGAGCTAAATTTTACAAAAATTCTGCTTGATAACAAGCAATTTGAAAGATACATGTATGTTCAAATGTGTTTTGGAGATGGATTAAGGGAGCAAGAAAAATTATTCCAAATTATCCGCTATGGTAAATCAAGTATTGATGATTTTGAGGAGTTCACCTGCTATTAGCAGTATGCAGCTTATGGGTGGCCGAAAATGGAAGTACAAAAACCAAAGACGACTCTTGTTTTTCCATAGACCACGGGCTCACGATGGACACCTTCCTTTCCAAGGAGCTCGGATCTTTCTGCGAGGTTACTTCGGCTAAAACCTTCACTTTGCAAATTGTGGTCTGAAATGGCCCTACTGCTGACAAAGGACACTCTACGGATTGCATAAATGCAGATTCTTCTTCGACATCCTCCACCTAAGCAGGGCCAAAAAGATGAATTTCAATGAATTCGGAGTATTATTTGTTGAAAAATTTATATTTTTTTTGTATTCATACCATTCCTACCTTAAGTAGAAGGCCTTTCGAGGCCTGTAATCTTACGACCGTTTCTGGTTCAATGGTGCTACTTCCTGTGTGCACGGTCAAAACTAATTCGCATTCTGCCCCAGCCACAAGATCACCTAACAACACGTTTTTTATTTAAATTAATCAACTTTCAGTTCGAAAATAAAACGCATATGAGTTAAAAGATGATAACATTAGTAGAACCTTTGCCAGCCCGCTGCAGAAACATTCTTGGCTTCTCGCACACCACTTTGTAATTGACCACTGGGCATGCATTAGCCACGAGAAACTCCAAGTAGTCAGTCTGTATGGACAGCTGATTTGAGGCAAAATTGCCAGCACTGCTCACCTATCGGATTGAAAGAATGTAGTTCATTTTTAAGGTTTTCTTGAAAACGTTTGAGCGAATTTTTTAATACACAATGGTTGAGTAGATGACAGCAGCAGCAAATCGTTCACATTGTCATAAGCAGAATGAGAGAATTTAATCATTATAATTACAGAATGTGAGGCTCTGAGAGAAGTATTGTTGAATTAATAGCATCACATAGCCAAACTAACCAAAGTCTTCGATAGTATCAGAATTCAAGACCAATTCCATCAAATGCTGACTCCATAATTTAAGCTTGTCAAGCAATGTAGACCAAAGCCACTACGTCCACAACAGATACATACACGAAGAATTCCACTGCAAATTTACTAAACTTACCCTATGCAAGAACTCTACCGCATTATCT
The DNA here is from genome assembly GCA_034698745.1 of Megaphyllum sjaelandicum. Taxonomy (NCBI): domain Eukaryota; kingdom Metazoa; phylum Arthropoda; class Diplopoda; order Julida; family Julidae; genus Megaphyllum; species Megaphyllum sjaelandicum. The sequence continues at coordinate 15,650 of JAQGBX010001064.1, forward strand.
CCAGGTTTAAGTGTAACATCCCTGATCGAGATACACTCTGTGAAATCCTCTTTGATCACTTCCTTCTCCTTGAGCGCATATTGGCTGTCCCTCCTCCGTAGAAGAGTGTGCAGGTTAGTGCATGCGATGCTCACGCTGGTCAAGCTATGGTCCTGTTTGTAATCAAAGTGCTCTTCCAATTCGATGACAGCAGGTGCCATGTTGTTTGTCCAATCAGAAATGGATCGTCGTGACTGGGTCGGCTTCAAGGCACAAGTGTTTGCACTCGGCATTTCCAACTGTGATCCACTGGTGGCTTGCTCTTCTTCCTTTAGACGTTTTATCGACAGACTGATCTCTTTGCATGTAATCTCCTCGACCAAGTTGCTTCTCAGCTCCATCGATATCGTTAATGTGCTGTCGCAGATGATGATATCAGAATCAGATTTGATCGAGATGGACTCCACCGAGAAAATCGACTGTGCCGACATCATTAGTTTGCTATCTGCAATGTAAACAACAACAACAAAAACAGACTGTCAAATTTAACTCATGTCATGAAAACTTATGCCAGGCAAGCACCAAAACAGCAAACTTGCCTTTATATGAAGAATTCGCCAAATCAAACATTTGATTGAAATACTCCAGTCTCTGCTTGCTGCTTGAGCAGTCGCTGGATGCTATCTGAGCGCACATTTTTATACATGTGAGACAGTTAAGGAAATCGATTCTCTTTCGTACTTTGACCATATTTTTTGGTTTCACTTTAGTAATACCATAGAAGGATATTTCTCATAATCTTTCATGATCTTGTAGCATTCGACCAACTCCAATTGAGTCTGGGTTGCCAAGATGGTCCAATTTTCTTTCAGGCAAGTCTTCAGCACATCGCACAAAAATGCGGCTGCTTTGTGAGGTTCGCCAAGTTTCCTGCAACAACAAATTTGTTATCAGTCACCAGGTCAAATTGTATTGCAGCAAAAGATGAATAAACGAACATGTAAAATTGAGCCAAATCTTTGCCAATGAGACGAGCTGAACGAATTCTGCCTATATGCTTGAAGGTTCCCATTGCCAATTCAGATAGCTCCTATTAAGAAAAAAAAACACCCAAGTTGTTACAGTAAATAACCCCAATGTCGTTATCATCAGTCGAAAAACTTTTTTTACCAAGTAGTGGTGCTGAAATGAACCCCTCGAGGACAGGGCTTCCCTCAATTTGCTCATCGGCGTCTGTGGATTTTTATCTGAATAAAATCATAATTTGCAATGTCAAGAAAAAGCATCACTCACATACTTAAAAACATCTCTTACTAGTTTCTTTAACAATTGCCGATTAAAGGTTAATCGATTATAAAAATGTTACAGAACTTGAGAATGGAAGGAATGTTTTTTGAATAAGTTAATTATGTTTTGTTAATAATTCAAGAAGAAAAAGAAACCGGTTTGAGGAACTGACTTTCTAGTTGATTGGGTATTTTAAATTAGATAAACAAATAAATATGCATTCATTTTGTTCATGATTCTCAAAACGGAAATAGAACGCTAATTTTCATTCTCTGCAAAAATGGCGTTATAAAAATAAATCTTACAAACGAAGATTAAATATATTTTTAAATAAGATATGGGGGAAGGGGTTAGTAAATATTTTTTACACAAGTTGAAAGTTGCATGCATACATTTCGTTACAGAAACTGGTTTCAGGACCTCTGACAAAACTCCCTCTGGAAAAAAATGTAAATTATAAACTCACAGGGATTTATTAAATAATTAACAGGAACAAGAAATTTAATTTTTCTAAAGATAAGTCTACCAATAAATTAAAAAACCAGACCTAATAATTTGCCTAAGTATCTTGATTTTGGTATATTGATACTAAAAAACTCAAGGATATTCATTATTGAGGATCACATTGAGACTCAAAAAACTAATTCACATTATAAATATTCAGATAATATATGTAGAATGTTTCTAAATTTTCTGAAATTGAGCACATTTATGATGGCTAAATATTAAAAGACTGTACAGAGTAGGCAATTCTGCTCACTTTCTTCATCGTTTTCTTCGACCATTCCAGCCAGCAATCCGACCGCCAAATGCAGTTGCTCGGAGGTTTCAACTGAGCCAGGCATGAGGCCACACAAAATGCCCAATTCTTGGAGCTAACAAATGTTTGACAATTGCATTGCTACAATTTCCGTGACTACTGTTCTTACAAGAAACTTCAGTCAAAAAGTAAAATTACCTTATCGCGTGCATATGCCCACAGGCCAGCTGTGTATAAAGAGTATGCTTCAACGTGGCTCGAGTCGTTAAATCGCTCACAGGTATGCAGAACCTCAAGACAGCTGAGAAAAACCCAACATGACATAGCACCAGGAGGTAAGGCCACCTGCAACAGTAAATCAAATTAGGTTATTTAAAAAAGTTATATTATTTATCGATAGTTTTTCTTTCATGGCATAAAATAATTTAATTCCCATTTAAAAATTTAAAGGCTCCTCGAAAACTAATCTTACTCATCAGTTTCCACATAAACGTACGCATTTCTGATTTACCTCGAGAATCTGAAGTTCATTGATGCAATTGTGTAGGAATGGCAACATTCTCTGCGCTATTTCCCATGGACGGAACAGCAACAGCAGCAGTCCGCATTGCCTCGAAAATAAGTAGTTGCGCAGATCCAACAAGGAGGCCTTTCCAGCACTAATCAAATCTCTTTTCTTAGCATTCGTTATCCTGGACAGAGTCAAACCCATCCAAGAATCGCAGGTTCGCGAGAATTCGTGCAGCCATTGGGGAGTATCTAGGGGAGAAAATATGTTAACGAAAGTCGTTGATTAGATATTAATTTTCTACTCGTAAATATCATAAAGAATACCTCCGACGTTTGAATTAAGAACAAATTGGGTGAAGAGTGCATCCAGTTCATCGTACTGAACCAGAGATTCATCGTAAATGCCCAACATTTCAAAGACAAAAGCAAGCTCCTCCTGAGAAAAAATAAATTGGACTTAAATGTTTGAGTTCAGATAACGACTCCCATGGTCATGATTAGGTTATCCTAAAACATGATAAATTTCAGTTACTAGCAGGCGCAGCAAACGATTAGTCGTTATTCAAGAGGAAGATATTTTGAAGATGAGAAAAAGTCACTGCACTCGCCTGTAAAAGAAAGTATTCACAAAAGCTCCATCCTGGTTCGTTGCGCCTTTCTCGCTGAGATCTCATATGTTCCTCGAACTTTATTAAATTGCGGTTATAAGCAGTAAGCACTAACTGCCTAACGCGTTGTAACAAGTTTTGCCACGACTCTGCTCCTCTAGCATCACTTTTCAAGGGATCCAAAAGGGCTAAGCATCTAAAGATAAAAGTAACTAGATAAGAATTGCATTCCTAATTATTCAGACATCAAGTTTAGACTACCTAAACACAGCAATTTTTGAGGACAAACAATAAACTTGCCTCTCTGGATGTTTATTGCAAAAATCGTTTTTAATCTTGTCCATAACAGACGCCTTCGGTAGAAGTTTCGTCTTATTTCCCTTCCGACTGTCCATCGTTTCAACGCTGATAATGAGCCAATCGTGCACGCCATGGTTTTTCAAAGCTGTAAGCCAACTGCTGATCTCGTCTTTTACCACACCCTTGTACACATCAACGTCCTGGCGTGCAATAATTTAAAAGGACGTATAGGATTATGGTAATTAATACCTCTGCATTTTCATGCAAAAAAGATACTTTTACAGCAGATTTCTTACCGAGCAATCTGTCCAATATGTATGGAAAAACGGCTGGCCAATTAACTTCCAGTCATTTTCCTTGGGAATGATATCTTCGCTGAATTTTATAAAAGTAGCCTCGACACACACCTTTTTGGCTGCTCGACCGAATGACCTGCAATTTTGAAACAATATGAACATATGATCGGGCCAAGATTGTACACCAAAAGTCCATCTCGTACGTTGGATCGTACGTATGCACAAAAAAGCACACTTACCTCCTCCATTCCACATGTTCAACAGAGAGTTGCTGCGATATGCCAAACTCCAATGATGTAAAAAGAGATTCATCGCCACAATCTGCATACGAACAAATGAAAATATCGCTTCGTCTGATTCGTGTCTGTACATGTTTATCATCATGTGATATGTCAATAAGACGAACTCATGTAAATTCTCATAAGTAGGGGCCTATATATACACGTCGATCCTGACAACATAAATTCGCGAGTTTTTGGCCAACTCATGCTTCTTATTGTTAGTTTTTGATATTAAGTAGTACAAACGGCCAAGTTCGTGTTCATTCTAACATTCGTAACTAATCCGTCAGACCCCGAGGCGAACAGAAAAGGTCATTGGCACATTACCACCTGTCATGTCTGTTATGACCATTTTACGTAATCGTGAAGTTCAGTGAGAAATGCGAATACTTACAAGATATTAATGGTTTACTCTCCATCTTCCTATATATTATTTTCAATGAAATAATCCACGAATTTTCGATAATAACATCATTATTTTTCGCCCAAACAAACCCAGAACACGAACGGAGTAGATTCCAATGTTGTAAATGGAACGAAACGCGAGCAGACGGACTGAATGAGGTCACGTGCACGAGATGCATCATGGGAAATTACTCAAAATAATGGCGGCAATTTTCAAATAGATGTAATACTTTATTTCGAACTGTATTAGCATAACATATCGTAAAACAACATTTGTTTTAGGTTCAAACAAATTGAAATATAGAGAATGAATACTCACGTGAAATGAAATGTTGCTGAACTTATTCTCTTGCTTTGTTTTCATCATCATTATGGGATCTCAGAGAAAAACCTTACGAATGACACTTTTGGCAGTAGTGAAGCCACGTGTGCAAACGAATTACATGTAATGCATTAATCTTGAATGGATTTTTTAAGCCAATTAGCGTGTCTACCAAACGTGTCATTTGTAAAGCTTTTGGCTGAGTACCCTATTTCATGAGGTGTTTTTTTCTTCATTTTTACCGTCGCAGTTTAGGGTTCATAATCTAATTTTTAAGCAAATTAAAAAAATATTAATTACCAAAATTGAGTTAAATGTAGTTAATAACTTCTGCGGGTGTATTTAAACAAACATTTTTAAAAGTAAAAATGTTACTTACCTTCGCTATATTATTAAACATCTACCAATAATATTTAAATTAAAACTTATTGGATGACATGGATTCGGTAGTTTTCACGATAGTGATTCACTATAATTGAAAGCTGAAAGATTGGAGCTCTTCGATGGATTTCTTCCAATAAGTAACAAAAAAGCGAAAGTATAACAATTTATCCTAGAAATACACTGTAGAAATAAAACATTCGTTTTTAATAGTTTTTTTATTTCATCGATTTAAACATATATTAAAATCTCTAAAAATATATTAATGCTCATTTCTGGCATAACGTAGAGCGGTTATTTACAAGTAATACTAATGTTTATCGTATTATTTCGTTTAAAAAGAAAATTGATCTCGACTAGAACAAAATATAATTTTGAAAGGCTTTTACCGGCAGCTTGATCGTTACCAGACCAAAACGCGAGTTTGCTGTTTGGTTGGAGCTAAGAAATCGCAAGTTTGCAGAAAATTCTGCAAAACTGCTTGAGACATAATAATTTACCGACATTTTTTTAGTTGGCTTTAACTTTCTTTAAGTATCAAATGAAAAAAAAACTGAATTGAATTTTGAACCAGAGGAAATTTTCAAGGAAAGTAACTCAAACAGCTAAGTCTTTCTAAGATTTCTGAATTTGAACCATAGTACGTCTTGACATATTGACGTTGAGTCATGGGTATGCATCGCAAAGTTGCAAAAAGTAGACATCGGCCATTTTCCAATTGTGAATTACTGTGAGAGAATAGAGTGTCCTGTTGAATGTTTGGGGCATTGTAACGATCTCGTTGCCAACTAAATTTTTTTCCACATATACAGTACTACTATTTATGGTGTGTAGTCTACTTTCTAAGAGAGTCTCGATCTAGGAGTGGTGCTCATCGAGCGACTTTCTTCCGACATGAACGTTGTTTCACTTTCCGCATTGCCGCTTCTGTTTCGGCTCCGGTTGTGCCACGGCTGACTATGAACAACGGATCCATTAGGTGGATAACACGCTTCCCAGCCCTCGAGTAGCACCGCGTTGCACATGGATCCTTCACCTTTCCATTCATCTCTGAAAAAAGTATATTTTAACGTATAATTCGACAAAATCATTCTTTTTGGACTGTGTGATCCTCTTACTCATGTGCACCGAGGACTTTACGTACCTTGGCTGCGTCCAAGCTTTTCCTAAGGACTTCCATAAATCCATTTCATGCGAAATCAAGCTCAATCTGAGAAATCGGACAGAGTCGCGACTCAACAACGGGAGCAACGTCCTGGAAGGGAGTCCGGGCGAGTAAACGGCCGAAGAATACGTGTGGCAGAGGCGCACACAGGTGGACAAGTGGGTGAACACGCGGTGGATTAGTTCTGGCGCGTTTGGCTGGTACAGATGATACTTTAACTTAGCCTGAGAAATTCAGAAAAATAAAAAAAATGCATTTTACAAAGCTGTTCGGCCCAACAAATTTTGAATTGTTGGAGGAGCTACCATTCCTTCAAGGTTTAACGGGGGAATACCGAGACGAGTCATACTCACGATGTAATTTATGGCGAGCTTGATACGTTTGAAATTGTCAGCCATGTCCAGCTCTGAGGGCAAATCGTAAAAGATGGACGGAGAAGGTGGGGGCGACTTGTCCCGATGCTTCCTGAAAGTCAATTTCCCTTTTCGTTTCGGAATGGAATTACTATTCAGTCGTTCGAGAACACCTTGAACCTGGTGCATGAAGGCTTCGATTTCACTCAAGCACCGGTGCAATAATTCCTGAAAAAACAGAAAAACGTCAAAGAACATTTCGAAGCAGTAAAGCGCCACTTTTGCAACATTCACCCACAGATGGCGCTGAAAATCGAACACATAACAGGTATTTTGGACGACTACAAAGCCCCCTGTCGGCATATCAGGCGTCATCATGCATGTTTCATGGTTTGGTTTTCAATTTATAGAAGCCAAAATCATGAACTTCTTGTACGCGGCGTGGGTGATTCGATTATCCCTACCAGAGCCTCGTCCGTATTAAAAGCTTTTGTGCTCTCGTCGTCTTTGATAGATTTGTTGAAGCGATAACTTCCGGATTTCGTGTCAGCATTGCTGCCCGGTGAGTTTGTGCGCAGGACAAAAACGTACGTAGCTGTAAAAGATGATGGAAGATGTTAACCGAGTTTCAAAAGCTGAATATAATCGACCTTTTTGATCGATCTAAAGAGTTGCTCACCTGCACATCCGCTACTGACCCTCCCTCCCATGGCACGTCGTCATCTGCGCTGCAGGGAGACGAGTTTTCTGAATTCCTGTAGGGGATAAACATGGAAACAAACCCAGAATTAATTGAAATATTTCATGGCAACCCAACGTCCTTAGGACGTTTCGAGTCCTTGTCCATCAAGGGCTTCCCATAGTTGTTTTTGCTTAGTGGGGTCTGAAAGCGAAAAAACAACAATGAAGCACGAGAAAACAATTAAAAGACTTACGACAATTATGACACTTAAGAATTAAGTCGCAATCATGCAACCTAACCTTGGCCTAGTGGCAATTGTATGCAGATTTCAAAGATAGACAACAACAAAAAAAAACATCGAACGTGTCTGTTAAAATAACTATAAAAAAGAGATGTTAATGGTATTTATAACGTACGAAATAAACACTGACCCGTTGAGAACTTATAGCATCAATATAGAAAAAAAATAGCGGACTTTTAAATCATTTGAAAAAATGCAATGTTTAATTTATTGGGCAAAAAAAAAAAAAATACATTATGTAACACCTTGTTCTAACAAGTTCTTGTTCCGTTTGTTTACCTAAGTTCTAATGGAAATTCAAGTATGTTGCATTTTGGCCTATTTTTGTGAGGTCGTAAATCTGCATGCAATGTTAAAATTTAGTAAATCACTCCTGTTTTTAATACATGCATGCGAACAACTTTTGTTTCCTATCATAATCCTTCCTCCCCTTCCATCCCATTTCTAGACAGGTTCAGAAAGTTCAATTTTTTCAGTTATTAAGAAAACAAGTCAATATGACACAAATTCCAAATTACATGTTTATTCATATTTTGATAAAGTAAGCGGGGTACCTTTTGTCTAACAGAATTTTGAACATGCAAAAACCCGTAGAAAACCAATAAGTCACTTGTTGTATAATATTTTCCGAATAATTTGGAGTTGCTTTCGAAAATTTATCATTGCAGTTAACAAGTTTTAACCATGCATACTACAACATGCAGTTTCAGAAACTACACGATCATTTAAACTTATTTTAAATCATTTTAACTGAACGACGAACGATGTTCGATCTTTCGACAAAATCTCGTTTTCCAAACCATTCTTGGAAGATTAGGACCAAGTTAGTTTTCGGTTTTCGTTCCTTCCTATGGCTGCGCTCACGTTGAGCCTGTTTCAAGTAACTGGAAACAAGCTCAACGTGAACGTATAGCCTATAAGAGGAAACAGGCATTTCTTCGGAAAGAAAGGGGGGAAGGAAGAGCCGCCAACTTGGGCAATGAATCAAAACATGACTGAATTTAAGTTTTTTTTGCTAATTAATTCTTCCTGTTCTATTATCATTTCGTGAATAAACAGCGTGTGGGGTTTTTTCTTCTTTTTTCTCTGGCCAGGGGAATTTCTCTACGTTCGTATACTTTCATTTTCTGACGCGTGTAACGAGATCGAGCAACGGATGAAAGGACGATGATAATGCCGAAGATGGCCTCGCATAAAAACCAGAAAAGGTCGTGAACCCTGAGAACTCTTTCAGCTTCAACAACGGCGATGCGTGCAACTACAAAAAAAAGATTTTTTTTACGTAAAAGGAAGCTACTTCCCACATGAATCAAATGTAAAGAGATGATCTTTTCAAAGTTTATTCACGAATGAAAATCGCGGTTGAGGGGGTTTCAATTGCGTCCAGCCATTATTCAGTTTTACATATTTTTCAGCTGAAATATGTACGTGTACCCGAATCGAATAGGGAGAAAGCCAGAGCGCTCGAGTTGCATGCTAATTGGAATGCTAATTAGAGCGCGAAAGTTCACGGAAAAAGGCAAAAGTTTTTTTTCTACTCACTCACCTCGACACCGATTATCTGGCCGAAAATGAGATATTTCGGAAATTCCTGTAATTAATGTTTTGTTTGGGGGGCAAACGCCGCCGAGTGAAAGTTACTCATTTAGAAAAGAGAAAATTTGTGATAAACACAAGTACAAGTGTATATAGAATATACTTTAAGAGGATGGTGAGGTGAAATTCCTACGATTTTTAGCCTTTTCAGATCAATTTTGAGGAAATAAATAGCTGCGCCATCTATGGTGTATTCAGCGCATCATGCAGAGTTTTCCATAAAACAGAATCAGTTTATGCCTTATGGTTAACTGATTCAGATTCAGGAGATGATAAAGTGAATTTACTTTATAAAAGTTTACATTTCCGTAAATTTGCCGCATTTTAATAGGAAGAAACCTGCAAAATCAGTAACAATCTAAATAATTTACTCCCACTACTTTATCAAAATATCATTGAAAAATGATGGTTGCATGATATCTGAAAATGATGCTTTCGAAATTCAATGAAAATTTGGAACAATGATCTGAAAGGTACAAGCGTTCATAATATAAAAAAAACTCAAGAATTTAAAAATTTGACTAAAATTTAAATGGAAACTACATCTAGCAATTAAAATAGTTGTTTAAAACAAAAACATGGTCAACCCATATACCACCATAATTAAACAAACTGGAAAATTTACTAATTTTTCTAAACAACAGCTGTGAGCGGAGTGAATTGCTCCAATTTAAGGAGGAAAACATTTTTTTGTGCAAAACAAACATGTTATGCAGCAACAAATAAAAATGAGCGCAACAACCTGATCGGACCATGTCCTACGGAAAATCGACGGTGGCGCCCCCACTTGTGGGACACAGGTAACGAAGAGTTTTCCCACACGCCGTTAGGTTCGCGCAGTCGCCGATGCAGAAAGCGCCCCCTACCAGCTACCATGACAAACCGAGGAGGAAAATAGTCGCATGTTTTTGGGGATAGACGTATAATTTTTGGTTTTATATTTGGTTGCATGACCATCGTACCGTTAAGTCCTAAATACCGTGAGGTGGGTGTATTTAATACACGTGTGTAGTTCCAAATATCCACCGAGCAAAACGGAGCTTGTTTTTTTCGATAATAAGCCTGCTACGCGTTCGACTTTGATCCGTCTTTCTATTCCTCGTCTTATTGTGTTCTCCTACCGTAATAATAACAATATAATAACAACAGCAATAATTGCGTATAATTAACTCTAGGAATTCGCATAAAGCCGCTATGGCGACCGAGTAGGCCTATATAGCATTTACCTTCGGCTAGGCCACATAAAGAATCCCCATTCATGGCCGTATCACTCATGTTAATTCATAAAAATGAAGGCTTTTCGACATTAACTAGTACATGTAACTTGGGAATTTTAGTCTTTTTATTCCGGAAGTGGCCGCCGCCATCTTTACTGATCTGACCGCATCATTCGATCGGGGTGCAAAATAGCAGAAATGATGACAAAATGTGACATTTATTAGCCTACTTGGTTTGCGGGACTAGTATGGTATTTTTTGCGACCAAAAATGCAATGCCTCGACGCTAAGTTTCCATTTTTTTGTTTCCTGGATGGATGAAAAAAGCGTGTAATTATACCGAAACAAATGTCCAAGTTTGCCTGTTTTTCTTTAGCTTTTCAACGTGCATTTCACAATATGCATGTAAATAATTGAGAAATAACGCAAAAGGATAAAAAACTTGAAAATGACATCTTCCAGAATTTAACATACTGTATTAAAAAAATAACGTATCTGCAACTGTACAGTTCAAAGTATATAGGACCATGGAGTTTTAATGTGATTTTACAGAATTGCATACCACATCGTTTTGTCACATTACGAAACTTTTTAATTTAAAAAAACCATTTAGCATCTTCCAGATTTCTTTAAAACTTCTTTTATAAATAGTACAGTGCATTATGCCAAACAATTTAATGAATGACGATGCATTTTTGCGTTATTTTAAAAAACAATGAAGACATTTTTAAAACTTGTTTAAAAATGCATTTTTTAAAACTACATTTCACACTGGAAAAGCACATTTTCACGCATGTGCGTTATTCACATCAGAAATCGTAATCGAAATATTATTGTGGGTTTAGGAAACTCTGTTGCTTTTCAACATGCTTTTCATTTTCAACATGCACGTAGAAGCATCTGCGCAGTTTCAAATTTTTTTTTAGTTTTAGTAAAATGCATTACGAGAAGTGTGACTGAGTTTTTGGAAATGTGCTGTATTTTTTTACGAATAGGAAAGTTTTTAAAAATGTTTGAAACTGATATTGAGAAATGCAACGAAGCAGGAGGCGGTCCTGTTTCGAGGCTAAAAACTCCATTACTTACGCAAAAAAAGTTAGCACATTTGAGATGTTGAGAAACGATTGTTTTAAAAATGAATGAAATATGTGAAGAAATTACCTTCGGTTACTCCATGTCTCAGTCGACCAAAGTTGTGTCGTTTTATCCGAATTGTTTTTCGCGAAATGTAAATCCTCGCAGTCTGAACGGGTACTCGAGGGCAATAAAAAACACGACGGTTCGTTTCGCATACTGTTCACATACTTAAGATGACCTGGATTTCAATTTCTTCGCATTTCTCGCCGGATGACATTACCTGCACACGGTGTTTCGCTGATGCTGACCAGAGGTCACTCTTGCCAAATTCATATTCCGAGGGTCAGCCGCTTTGGAATCCGCGCACGTTTCACGCATCCGTTGAAAACTTTCGCATTCCTCAGCCGCTTATTCCTGCGTTTTTTCGCACCTGTTGCTGCCGCGCACAAACCCAAAATTGAAATAAAAACATCGCTATTATTAAACCCCTACGTAAGAGGTGCATTTTATTGCCCATCCGAATTAAAGGGAACCCAAGCTCCCCTCAAAATCGAAATAGCTCCTTCCCTCACGGAAAAGTGAAGGCGAATTGAAGAGACGGCGGCCATCTTGGAACTCCGAGCAAGTTGGCTTAGAGGTTAGCATCCTCGTCTTGCATTCGGTAGACCCGGGTTCGATTCCCGTGTCGGCTATC